>JBAHVR010000320.1:0-250000 GCA_036898135.1 Oncomelania hupensis
CTGCAGGAAAAAAAAAATTAGCCTAGGTTGTTAAAAAATAAACATTTTTCCTTCGCATTAAACCGATTACAGCGCCATGTATCTGAAGGTGGTTGCTGAAATAGTTTGACGTTACCTTTTCAAAAAAGTGCCTGAACAGTGTGGATTAGATTCTCTTCCATTCATTTTTGCCATTTGCGTCAGCGAGATTTTAGACGGTCAAAGTCCACATAAAAGTGGATGACTTTGGCATGGCGAATCCTGTTGTCACACTTCAGGCACTTGTAGACACAAACAACTGACGCATCTGTACAACAACACCACAATGACATACATCCCTGCATGCAAAAAATAAAATAGTCAAGTTAAAAGCATATTTCATACAAATTGATTTTCTTTAGGATATGCCATATTCTAATAATATATGTTTTAAGTGATATAAAGGAGAATTTTCTTCTACATAATTATCTCCCATACATGTGACCTTAACTGGGGCCTAGCATTTCCTTTGTTGCTCCTAAAAGATCTATCAAAGTAATGTGTTTCACCTGTAAAGCAGTATTCTAAATTATACCGCTAATACATTAATTACTATTCTCTTTTATTATCATGAAACATTGACAATGTTTCGTTAAATAAGCAAACGATTTATGACATGTTTCAAGTTGCATATTATTTGTATTATTAGTATTTGGAACAAACTGTTTCTCTCAGAAATTCATCTTCAATTCAGTCATTTAAATCCTCTCTTTAAACTTTTTTTTCTTTTACTGATTGAAATAGATGAAACAGATCTACAAAGTCATAGTTCGCGTGTGAGTGTGTGTGTGTGTGTGTGTGTTAAGAGCCACTCGTTTTTATATATTAAAATACTGTTAATAGTTAATGAGTTTTCCTAATTTTGTTTTATAAAGTTGTTCTGTACTCATGTAAGTGCCTAGAGCTACGTCTAGATTAGGCGCATAAATATTATTAATAGTAATATAGTGCTTTAGCGCTTACTTTCAGCAATCCTAGCTAATTGTGAACAGGTGAGAAAACAGTGACATGTGTAACTTTGTCTACCTTACTCAGGGTTTATACTGTTAGGGTTCCAAGATCACAGATCCTTTTAAATTCATAGTGAGTGTTGCCCCAACAGAAAAAAAAAGATTAAGAAAAAAATCAACTTTTTTCAAAAAAGCACTTTTGATATAAATCGATAAAATGTATTTTGTTGAAATGCCTATTAATAGCATTAAGTCTAATTGTTAAAAACAGCACCTCTGTCAAAGATGTGCACAGTAAGCATAGCTGTCTGTTTACATAGCAAGCAATAAGACCTACATTTTAAGGATTTGCGTCCCATTTCACCAACGTCTTTACGCTTATCTGTTACAATCATATTTTGATACGACAACAATGCAACTTCTCAAATGAACTTTTTGTCACAAAAGTAAGCAAAAATATTCTTGCTACCCCGGTTTATTTTGCATGCAAAGATGTGTGTCACTGTACAAACAAGACAATATCCTACAAAATCAAAATATAAATGTCAATGTGTGTGTACCTGTTCACATCGACCAAGTCTGAAATTATTTAATACATGTTAAATGGCTCAACAAAATCTAACATTCGCTTTTTACAATATCACCCACCCATTCACCAATTTTTATTTACTTCAGTCACAAAGCAAATCACGTGCTTTCCCAATCCAGTGTTTTCCTAAACATAATTTGGAAATATAGATATTCAGACAGAAGTAATATAAAATAAATGTTGTGTGCAATATATATAATAAATGGTGTGCAGACTATCTATTTAAATGTAATTTATATGTACTGTGAACAGAACGTTTTCTTTGGGTGGTGAGTGGCTTGTAGGAGGGGGAAGGGTGGAGGAAGGGGGAAGGGGAGTGGAGAAAGAGGAAGGATGGGCTACTGGTAAATAAACTGTATTAAAAAATTCTTCACAATGTTTAACACACCGAGTATGCTCATATAGCATGGAGGGCAAGTCTGGGTTGTGGGTGACAAGATTCCACTCCAAATTTATTATTATTAGTTTTTTTAAATTTCAATGGCTCACAAAGTAAATTTCAGTTTTAAATTGTGATAATACAAGTGGTTTTCAGCTAAAGCATGTGATTATTGTTCCTAACCTTCAGCTATTTTACTGCCCTTGAAATGTAATAATTGTGTGCATGTAAAGTTTCATGCAATAAAACGGAGCCAGCATGAAAACACCTACCTTGTATACTCGGTTCAGTCGCAAAATGCTATTCTCCATTGATATACCGTATTGCTCCACTGCAAATATAAGAAAACAGATTGAAAGGCATCTAAATGAAAACAGACGCAAAAGTTGTAACCTGCAAGTCGATTAAGAGGGTACAGAAAAATCTATGAGAGGCCTCTGAAGATGCACATTTTGAGAATGCAAAATAAAACCTTTCCTGAGCAATGCGGGTATAAAACCTAACACCCTGTGTCTTAAACTTTCAATTTGTCAGATTTTGTAAAATAAAAACCAGGACCATAGTAAAACTGGATTACAATTTATATTTGAATATTTGGGGCCTAAAATGACTCAATTTTGACTCTACAAAAGAAAGGAAGGAAAGAGGCCATATAAACTTACCATCAGCAACATCCTTCTGGTGTGCCTTTTTGAGGTGAGCTAGCAAAGATCTAGATTGAGCAAACAACTGGTTACATTCTGGACACAGGTAGAGGCAGTCGCTCACTTTTTCTTCTTTCACTGTTGTCCAGTCCGAGTCTGACGGCATCTCTGCAATGGAGAAGAAAAAAAAAGTCTCATAAGAATTCATTTTACATGCTCATTAATGAATTCGAAATAATAAAATCATAACAGGCAAATCATCTGAACTAGAAACAAAATGTTGATGGTTACAGCGTTATAATGACTTAATTAGCAAATAATAAATAAAATAATGAATAAAAATAAACTGCAAGACACATAGATTGAAACTTTGACATATAGAAGACAAACAATGCAAGAGGATGAACAGAAACAACACATAGGATTGTTTGAGTGAGTGTGTTAATATTGTAATGCATGTTTAAATATTTACTTTAACTACAGGGTGCTTTTTTTTTTTACTTTGTAACTATCACATTAGTGTCAGTAGCACAATAGTCTGACATGCAGTATCCTTTGTAGTCGCAATGTTCTGGAGGTGTTTTGTTCTCGTATGCCAACAACAACAACAAATTCATTAATAAGAGACCAAACAGCTCAATAGCTGTTAACTATACATTAGCCAAAAAAGTTAAACATTTTCTTTAAAAACGCAATTCACACAAGTAAACATAGAAGCAGAGCACAAAAACATCTAAAAACAAAGGGATACAACAGTCTGGTTCAGAAATGTTTGATGGTTCAAACAATACACTTTTTCCAGCTCTTGTTCAAAATATAAAAGCATGAGAGTAGTTTAAAAATGTAGGCTTTACTGCTATTTAAAAAAAAAGCGTTAACCCTTTCAATGCCATATTAGCACATAAGAGAATATTGTTGCATGGTAAATGCCACATCAAAATCTGCCAAAGTGCTCTCTAGCACTGAAAGGGTTAAGTAACAAAAGACAAGAACTGTTGGTAAAACAAAATATTACCTACCTATAATTCCAAACTTTCCCAAACATGGCAACTTTGGCGTGGCTCACCACTTTGAAATGAGCACTCCCCAGTACCAAAATCAAAGAGTTAAGAAGTTCTTTTCAGTCGAAATCATAACACTGCTGGGCATAAAAAGCCAAACAAATAAAAAAATATATATATAAATAAACAAACAAGTAAATAAAGTTAGTTATGGATACACACGCAATGAATCGCACATCAATGTGAAATATTTGTGTTTTGTAACAATAACATTGTTGTTGCTGTTGTTTTATTGTTAAGTAGAACAGTTTTTAAAATATGTTCCCAATTTGCACAAACAAACATGGCAGATAGTACATTTCTTGTGAATACTTTATTCCTGTATAGCTCGATAGATGCCAAAACAATGTGGACAGGTGTTCAAAATGCGCATAAAATACAAGAGGCAAAAGGTTTTTGCATCAAGTCTTACAATGCTAGTCCTGAGACAGGAAAGAAAATACAGTAAGTAAATCAACAGGCGAATCACCCAAGGAAGACAAAGAACTAATACTAATGTTATCAGACATGAACAACAATTTGCATGCAGCTTTGTATACAATTTTTACAAAATACATAAACTTTTGTAATACAATAACAATACAGTCATCTTACAATATTAGCAAAACATGCCAGCATTAAAAAAAACACAACACTGTTGTGACCTATCAAATCTTTAGAGCTTAAAGAAATTGCATTGTGAGTGAGAATGGAACTAGTTAATTTGACATTCCCACTCTTTTTTGCGGTATCTCTGGCAGTCTTTTGCAAGGTAGTGCACGTGTTATCAGATATCTTTTTTGTTCAGTTGGTTGCAGTCTGGTAGTGATCATCAGGTCCATCTGTGCTTCTAGTTGTGGATTGTCTCATGGATTGTTTTCAATCCCTCCACACACACAAAAAAGACTGAATGTTGGAGTTTGAATAAGCTTTTGATTTCTCAGCATTCTTTCCAACTTGCATAAAATTTGGGTTGTGAGGAAAAATCATCACGACCTATGTTTTTTAGTGGCAGAAGAAATTAGTTCAGAGCCCAAAGTATATTCTTGTGCAGCTGTTCTGTCAGATCCACACTCGGACTCTGATGCAGTGTTACCTCTGTCCACAGCATGATTTGTTTTATGTTTCCTCAAATGGTAAGTGAGACTAGTTTGTTGAGAGAAAGCAGCAGCACAGTGCTGACATTTGTATGGTTTTTCACCGCTGTGGATCCTCAAGTGCACTTTGAGGTTATAGTTTCTCAAGAACTGTTGATTGCACACAGGGCATACAAATTGGCTGGCACCAAAATGCTGGCGCATGTGGGTCAACCAATGCTGGCGCTTGTAGAACTGCTTAGGACAGTGTTGGCACTGAAATTTCTTCCCCGCTAGGTGGTGGTCCCGTTTGTGCGCCATCATGTTAGCTTTGTGCTTGAAGTTCTTGCCACAAGTGTCACAAATCCACCACAGTTCACCACTCTCGCCTTTGTGGTCCGTCCTCTCCTTACAAATGAGGCTGTGGTTCCTCAACAAGCTCAAGTAACTGAAAGCTCTCCCACAATAACTGCACACGCATCCACTGTTGCGTTCTGTGGTCTGGCCGTGGACTTTAAACAAATGAGCGTCCAGTTGGGACTGTATTTTGAACACTTCCCCACAAGTGTCACAGAGGAAACCCTGGCGTTTAGTGAACAAGTACATGTTTCGCTCATCACTGATTACTGTCTTGCCACCTGGTGTTGCTGTGATGCATGAAAGACTGCCACTGTCAGCAACACACACATGGGCAGCCATCGTAATCCTGTCCATCGTACTGTTGCACACAGTGCAGATGAACATACCGTACGTCCTGGCCTGAAAATAAAAGACATGATAAAAATTAATAAAATTCACAAAAAAGATATTTGAATAGTGAACTAGATAAAAGCAATGTGAAATCACCTGCTATTGTGCCATACAAATGTGTATCCACAAAAAATGAACCACTGATTTGTTTTGCAAAACAATTGTACTGGCTGGTCAATTTTCGCAAATTTACTACAAGTTATGTCGAATTGATCTTTCAAAGACATATATCATGCATGAATTTCATATGTTAAAATTGGTCTGAAGAACTAAAATTTAAAATGTTCTTTGCTTACCTTTCTTGACTTGACTCTCAACACCATCTTCCCAAGATCCAGTGCAGTGAAGCTCTCTAAAAACAAAAACACAAGTAATTGTTACTTGTACAACTTAAAACTGATTAATTAACCTATTTTTCTCAAAACAAATTGAGAAACACAAACACTCAACCTTGCTCAATCATCTAAATAGTGAAAGTGTTTTCAATAGTTATTGCCGAGTCATCTCCAATATTTGTGATCTTTCATTAGTTCTATCTACTGAAATCACAAGCATCACTAAATGAAAAAGTACTACCGTTTTGGTTGAATCAGTATTTTTTTGGTTAAGAAACTTTAATATGCATGGATAGAATATAAATGTTACTACAAATTCAATTTGATTTCACCGTCACGTTCAATCGGATGATTCATGCAAGATTTGGGAAGGGAACAGGGGTTTGGAGAACATAAAAACTGCAATTCACAAACTCCATCCAGCAGCAGAGAAAACTTCCAACTTCTAATGGACAACAAAAAATAGCTTAAAGTAATCAATGGACTCACCAGAAGGATGCTGAGTAGGACTCCAGTGCTTATACCTGATGTGGCTTATAGCCATGTAGTCCCGTGAATATGGCTGATGGCAAAAGTTGCACATGTACAATTTGTCATCTACAGGTCCTTTCATATTTTCTTCCTCTTCTTCTTCCACCATGTCTTGTGTTCTCTCGCTTTGATTGTCTGCGTCTTTCTTTCCATTTCTCTTTTTTGTCATCTTTTTATTTGAATCTGGAACCAAGGAATCGGAATGACATTCATCAGTGCATTTGAATCCGTTTGGTTTGTGTGTGTGGTAATACTAATACTGCAGGCTACACAAAAACAAAAATGAAAACATTTGGATGGGAAAGGTCAACGTAACAATGTTTATGCTTTTTAAAGAGGCATGCTGATTTCCATCTCTGTCGGGACAAACAATTGTCTTGGTTTTAACATTTCAGCCAAATGTGATTCCTACACCTTTTTTGTTTTGCTGTTCATTTTCATAAAGTCGCTTTTTAAAATATGTTTTGTTCTAAGTTTAACTGACTTTTTTTTCATCATTAAAACTGAATTAGAAAGAATTTAACTGTAATATCACCTGCTGTGCACTGAAAAGATGTCATTCTGATTCCTTCCTCAAAATAGAACATGGGCCTCATCCAAACGTTTTCCTCTCAGAAAAAGAAAATGAGTCGCATTCCAAACAAAAAGCATGCAAAAATACAAAGGAAAGAACATTCCACTCTGGACCACAAAAGGAAAGAGCAGGATACCATGCAGAAAATAATAGTACTTGTCCTCCAACAATAATTTTTGTGATAGTTTGCTTGTAGTCTTATTATTATGCACACATCGGTTGCTTGAAACACACGTAACTCGCAAATAATATGCAGCGTGGCATAAAAGTATGTTCAAACGCTGCAGTGTCTAGTCAAATAGAGTAAAAACTGAAGTG
This sequence comes from Oncomelania hupensis, assembly GCA_036898135.1. Lineage (NCBI taxonomy): Eukaryota > Metazoa > Mollusca > Gastropoda > Littorinimorpha > Pomatiopsidae > Oncomelania > Oncomelania hupensis. The sequence continues at coordinate 7,205 of JBAHVR010000320.1, forward strand.
CAATATGACAAAACACTGAAACCAATGCAAATGAGACACTCTGGTTTATTCCATGATGCGGAGTTTTTTTTCAAAATATCCTTTACAGAACAATAATGTTTACAATGCACCTGTTTTTCAACACTTTTGCAATAACCAACCCCGAACAGCACTCTTACAATAACCACAAATAGCCCTGCCAACAGACTACCATCAACAAAACAACAAAGTTTGGTTAGTAATAGTAGTAATATAAATACTTTTACATTGACTTTAGAAACTAAAAGCCACTGAACAACAAATGTAGAAAAAAATCTGAAGACTATTATTCAGTAAGTAATTGTTACTATAATCTAAAACCACAACAGCCCACATGATTTAAACAGTATTTGAGCACATACCCACACCCATCAACTTTCTTACATTTTTGTTTTTCCCCAGGACTATGCTTTTTCGGTAACCTTTGTTGTTGTTTTGTAGATTATAGTCACACGACACTTTTGCATATAGGTGACTACTGGACCGATTTATACTGACACCAGCGGGCCAGTTGTTGGTAAAGGGGAAAATAATATGATCACACGTTGACCAATCCGGAATTCGAACCAGCGACCTTTCCGTTACTAGCAAGACGCTCTTACCAACTGAGCTACCCGGCCCCACTCGGTAACCTTTCCCCTATGATTCTACTTTTGTCATTCCCAAGCTTTTATCATGTCTCATGCTTCTGCAACACTTTTCCACTGCTTTTGGACAATAAAAGGTTTTGCATCTTTCTTAAGTTTTCAACACATGTTTCACAGAAGCTTCTAGCTTCTCATCTGCTTCAGGATGGGGGGGGTAGTCCGTACGGGCGTTCACCACTATGGATGCGGAAGTGTGTTTTTAGGTTGCTACAAGTGGCAAACTGTTTGCTGCAGACAGTACATGTGTAATTGCTGGCTCCGAAGTGAATCTTGATGTGTGCAACCAGCTGGTACTGGTGAAAAAATCTGCACAATACCAAAACACCCTGTGGATAACTTCAAATATAAGAATAATGTTAATGAACAGTTCACCAACTGATAGTTCCAGAATAAATGCAAGTAGTAGTATACAGAGGTGCCAACCTCCTAACCTTCTTGTCAGTATTTCCGGACCCATTTGTCAGTATTTCTTAACACTTGTCAGTATTTTTTTCCCTCGCAAACCCCAGCCTACGACATTATAACGACAGGCTTACCTCTGAAATAGCAGGCTATTTTCAGTCCTCTAAAATCACAATGAAAATCAGCTTGTTGAACACCACACTTGTTTTACTCTTTACATTACATTACATTACATTATTATTGCGTTAGGTCCAGCGGACTCTTCCGAGCCAAATCAGGACCGGACAACCCCTGATCCGCATAAAAGATCTGCTGAAACAACCCTAGTGGTAAAACCGAAAGCTCTCCACCAGCCAGTCACTTTACAATAAAGACATCCCACGCAGGGGACGGCTGAGGCTTCACCCCAACTTATCGAACCCCCGTTTACAAAAACAAAATAGAATACAAACATCATTATAAATTATCAACAAAACACATACATATAAAATGCCTACATTGCTAAATAATAACATCATAGGGAGCCCTAGTGACAACCTGGCAGAAAGCGTCCAATATTCCCAAGCTGATTCAACAGACCTCATACACAAATAAGGTGTCTTGTCCTGGAAGAGTTTTCAAGAAAAAATGTAGATGACTGGTCTAGCGAAGAAGAAGATAGTATAGCAGATTGATAGAACAGAGCAGGAATGAGAAAGAGCACATGAGAAAGACAGTGACAGTGGGAATTTAAAGCACTAAATTTCCACAAAGTGGGGGATACTATTTATACTGAAACCCCCGGCACCCCAACGGGGGTTGTTTTACTCTAAAATCACCATGAAAATCAGCTTGTTGAACACTACACTTGTTTTACTTAAAATGAATGATACTGATAGTCTTTCCAATAAAAGCAATGTCAGCAACAAAACAGTTCTATTGTTTCAAGGACTTAGCAGTTGCCTTTTTTAGAAGTGTTGGAGAGAGTTTTGTTTTGTAGCAGTCAGTATTTGAATTTCTTGATTTCAACTGCAGCATTCCATTCAGTGTCTTACTTCCCATAGTCCCTCTAAAGTCAGTTTTCTTTTTTTAACCAGAGAAAAGGCCCTTTCACATGAACAGTTGGACACTGGGATCAGGAGAATCCTCAGTATGATCTTGGACAGTAAGTAAGCTTTGTGTCTAGCAGATGCAACATGCCTGGCAACATCGTCAAAGCCACCATGACTTATCAAAAAATCGAAGCCACAGACAGTACAGTGTGTGTACTTTGTTGACAGTTTCAACGCAATGATGCATGGATGTGCTTCTGTGTATCAATGCAGAAAATCTTGCAGACGTTTAGTTGCAGGCTTTGTTTTCTTTGATGAGGAATCGGCTTCGTCATCACACTTAGCAGCTTTTCTTTTTCTGGGTCTACCACGTCCTGCCATTTTCGCGATTTTGAAACACTCTGAAAGGCGGTGAAGACTATTATGGAGGGAACTCGTACAGGTCTATTTTTAGACTAGGGGTAGGGTAAGGCCGTAGGGTAGGATAGGGTTGGGTTGAGTAGGGTAACCCTAACCCAACCCTACCCAAACCCCAGTTGACCTCATTCTAAAAATAGATCTGTACGAGTTCCCTCCATTATAGTCTTCACCCCGAAAGGCTAAGAACGAGTTTTTTCATTGGACAAATGGTTAACTTGTTTGATTCGGGTCACTCATGCTCGGAAAATACCGCAGGCTAGTCACACAGCGATGTTCAGTGAGTGCACGAGTACTATTCTGAAACCAGAAACCGGTACAGAAGCACCGCTGGCAAAGATAAACGATCGGCAACTTCTCCTCCGTATTCTTATAAAAGTTGCTGTATTTCCATATTTAATTCACTTCGCCGGAATTAAATAAGGTCAATCCGTACTGGTTGGCACCTCTGAGTATAGATTTGTTTCTGCATTTTTATTTTTTTTTTCCAAAATTAAATATTATTATTAGGAAACTAGCAGAATATATTAAAAAAAAAATCTCATAATTAATTCCCTTTGTGTGTGTGTGCGTAAACTGTACACGTTAGTTTATTCTACATCATAAACTGTGGCCACAGACAACCTTGGAAATAACATTTTGGAAATGATGTGCTCAGGCACATGACCACACACAATTGTGGAAACAAGATATACCGCAATTAGAAAAGCTTGCAAAGTCACCCACTTTTTGTCACAATGGGGACAGGGGAGTTTCTTCCCTTCAGTGTGCATCCTCCGTCTGTGCATGTCCAAGGCCGACTTGTGGTTGAAACTTCTGCCACACATGTCACACATAGCTGGAGTTTTGACTGGGTTGTGTTTCTTGGCCATGTGTCTTTTGAGGATACTGGCTACGGGGAAAGTAGCTCCACACAACTCGCAACCGTGCCAACTTCCTTTGCACAGGCCATGGGCTTTCAGCATGTGAATGTTGTACTGGATCCTGTAAGCAAACACTTCGCCACAAGACTCGCACACTCGGCCCTTCTTGTCTTGCAAGAACAGCTCTTCAGCCTCTCTCCTCACCAGCGTCTTGCCATCAGGGCACAAGCTGATGCAGGATAACGTTCCATCCAGAGTGATGCGTATATGTTCAGCTAGTGCCAAGCGGTTGAATGACTTTGTTCCACATAGTGTGCAGTCATACATACCCCACCTAACTCTTCCCTGCCCAAAATAAAATAAATAAATAAACAAATCATGTCAAAGTTTTGCATCAAACTTTCACACAAGTCTTCTCAACCCCCCCCCCCCCCAAACCCATAAATACAACAAAGGTTACTATTCTTAATAAAAAGTTAGACCCTTTAAAGTTTGTGAACACAATGCTACAGGTATATTCAGGCTCTCAGGGGTAGGCTGAATGTACATATAATATTAGTTCCAAGACTACAAGAAGGGGGAGGACAAGAAAGGAGAATAATTCTGAATAATACTGTTCTGATAATCAAAAGGCTGTCCCCCCCCCACCCCCCCACTCCTAACCTTTTTTTCCTACCTCAGTCAAATACTACAGCGAAACCTACTACAGATGCTCTAACGACAAGGACCAAACCATTCACAAGTACTTACACCACGTCCAAAAACGAGATAAGACAATTTGGCGACTGATTTGACCTCCAATGTTTTGACAAAATCTGATGAGGAAAGGAGGAAAGATAAATATTGTTAGAACTAAATCAGAGTATCAACAGTAACTGCCTAACCATAAAGCTATAGCAACCCTAGATTACATTACATTACATTATTATTGCTTTAGGTCCAGCGGACTCTTCCGAGCCAAATCTAGCAACCCTAGGTCCATCCAAGCTCATGTGGTGTTTTTTTCTCAACTCAAGATAATCAGTCGTACAATGCCGAGGAAAATGTTAATTTTATGTGAATATTTTCCTTTCAAATACCTTGAAAAAACAAAATTATGTATCCACAAGATTTCAACAGCAATCAATTTTCAAACAGTATTTTAATTGGCAGTTCCTACCGAGGCAAAACAAGTAAACGGTTTACCTATAATCTTTCAGTCTTACGAGAGAGAAATATCAGGGCCTGATTAGTGAGGTCAGTACCCCTTGTCTTCTTCTTTGAAGCTACCATGAGTGTTAAGCAACAAAGCCTACCTCATTCAACAATGCTAATAGCTATTTAAAACTCTACCCAATCTACTATTTTGTGTGCATGAACAATGTGGAACCCATGCAGTGCTCTGGGGCAACATACCTTTGTGGCAAAGTTTGGGGTCCCAGTGCTTCTGAGAGACGTGGTTGATACAAGTATATTCCCTGGTGTATGGCAGATGGCACTCCTTGCACAAGTACAATAGGGCATCTTCCAACTGCTGTGTTTTGTCTATTGTTGGTCTGTTATTTATTTCCTGCTCATCATCTGTTTCCATTCCTCCTCCTTCAAGACCCACTGCAAGAAGGAAACCGTGCTTGTGATATCTGTGGTGTTTGTGCAACGACATTTATAGGTGCTCCTCAATATTATGTATTAATAGTTGCACTGTCTTTGAAGATATTGCTATGCTATATCATTCTCATTACAAAATGAAACTTTACAACAGCGAGATGAAAAGTAACCACACAACATCCAGGCCTGTTTGTGTTTTATCACAAAAAAATCAAGGAATCACCTAAAGATGTGCTATCATACCATTACAATCCCCCTATACCCCTTCTCCCATCTCAGCCATCCTGCACTCCCCCACAAACACACAAAAGAAACTCTTCAATACTCAAGTCAGATTTACACATGTCATTTTATTGAGAAAACAGTCCATTAGTTGATAATGCAAACACCTCAAATATTAATCCTCAACGCATACAATTTATCCTAACCAAAACCCTTTCAACATCTTGGGAACAAACAGGCAGTTTCTTCCAATAGTGGAAACTGTTGTTATAAATGCTCCTAAGACCCAACTTACATAACAGTCACCTTTCTACGTTTAACAGTGTGAAAATATTGCACCAGTTTTGATCAAACACAGCCATCACCCATAGTTAGTTATTCATTATTTATAGCGTCCAGCGCACTGCAAATGGCAGAATCAGGAAATAAACTAACACTTTATCAGTTGATGTCTATATAATCTTTTCTAGTCTTTCACATAACATAATATGCAAGTCAAACTCAGAATAATAATTTTAAAAAAAAAGTAACAAAATAGAGAAATGGAATAGCAATATCTCTATAATTAAAAGTTTTAGAATCAAGGAACATTTATCTAAATCCAACAAAAACAAGCAACTGGCACACAAATCTAATTAAATGTAACAATAACAAGATGGTAGCCCATTCAAACATATTTCCAGACACCCACACGCAGAGCCGAAAAATAAAAGCATCTTTAAAAGTGTTATTTTTCTGTGACGTTGCCATGACTTGCTTTTATCCTAACGAAGCAAACGGGAATTACATTAACTATCTGCAAAGCCACTATAGGGACTATCTACCAACAAAAAACACTAACAAAAATCATCTGAGCCAACAGCACAAAACATGGTATACAAATAAAAATGGTGAAACCCAATGGCCTTGACCTTTGAGAAAGTGTAAATATGAATGATCTAACATGCTAAGCAGTAGTTAAAATATCCGCAAAGTAAAAATTATAAATTTCGGTTCACTTATACTTAAGTGAGTTTTGAACAAAAATTTGAAATTCTGAGCGACTGACTGAACAACTGACCTACTGGCTGACAACCGGACTGCTACTGCAGGATGGCTCATGATTTAAAGCACCTGTACAGGGTTCGTACAGACATTTAGCCTTAAAATTCAAAGACTTTTCAAAGACCTTCTAACAGAAATCAAGAGCAAAATACAAAACTACAGATGTTGAGTAACAGCATGGACATGGTAAAATTTAGTCAATTTAATCAAATTCAAAACAGTACTTAAACGACTGCCTGATCGCGAGCACGTTTTAGTCTTGTAATACAAATGTCAATAAACAAATGGTCAGTCGCAAACACTATGGGTTGAACATGTGTTTTTCTCCCTTCTCTTTGTGTTGTTGTAAGTGTTAAACCCTTTGGTTAGCATTCATGATGATCTGGAGAATGGATTAGCAACAGAAAGTAAGAAAACGCACACACAAAATGCCAGCTTAAAATTTAGATTGACCCTGCAGTAACAGCGCATCAAGCTCCTTCAGTGATGTTGTTTTTTTCTTGGACACCTCTTTGGATGGCATTAGATTCTGCCAATAATCCCAGGCAGCCATGTTTCTCTACATCCAGTGCTTTTTTTGTCTGCAGCTCAGACTTGCGCATTGAGTCGACTGAGGTCTGTGTTTTTTGGCCCTCAGAAATTTTAAATATTATTGATTCTTGCTCTGTGGGTTCGGGCATTAAATAGAATAGACCCAACGTTTCCCGGCGTGTCGTAAGAGGCGACTAACAGGGGTGATGTTAGCACGGCATCACTGGGTGAAAGTCTTCTACACAGAAGTCACCGGCCAGGGCGGAGGAACCTCACGTTACTACAGGTTCAACGACCATGTGCTCAGGGCCAAGGCGAGCCACACTGTATTCGTGGATTTCGGCTGTGGCCAACAGCCTGGAGAGGATTGGGCACCGCCAGGTCTTTTTTGCCCAAGACACACTACATGATGACACAACCCACTAATTCCATACCGGATCGGTCGTCGCCCGGGTCGTCACACGGCACAAGGACCGCGCCTTCCGTTGGCCACCAGGACGGAGGTGTTAAGTATGCTACTGATGGACAATTTAGCAAGATCCGCACGAGAAACAACATCGTCATAGGAACCTGGAATGTCAGGACCCTAACTGCGGAAGGAAAATTAGAAGAACTGGCCCACGAGTTGGACCACTATCGATGGAATGTTCTAGGTATCAGCGAACTGCGCTGGAAAGGCCTAGGTGAAACAACGACCGACAAAGGCCACAAGCTCTATTTCAGCGGTAGGGATGACAGGCACGAACACGGCGTTGGATTCTTGGTCCACAAGAACATTCTAGCCACTGTCATGGGTTGCCGCCCAGTCTCCAGTAGACTCATTACCATCCGCCTGAGAGCAGCCCCTTTCAACATCACCATCATCCAGGCCTACGCCCCAACATCAGACTATGACGACAGCGAAGTGGAGGATTTTTATGAAAATCTACAGGCGGTCCTTGACCAAGTGCCGAAGAAGGACATAGTCATAGTGCAAGGCGACTGGAATGCCAAGGTTGGCCAAGATGCGCACCACAACTGGGGAGACACATGTGGACCCCACTGCAACAACGAGACAAATGACAGGGGTCTGAGACTCTTGGAGTTTGCCAGATACAACAATCTGGTACTGGCAAACACGCTTGGTCTCCACAAAAACTCCCGACGATGGACATGGCACAGTCCTGGCGGGGAGCATCACAACCAAATAGACTACATCATGGTCAAGAAACGCTTCAGATCAAGCATCAACATTGGCAGGACACGTACTTTTCCAGGAGCAGACATCGGAAGTGACCACGATCTCGTGATGATGTCTTTCCGGCTCCACTTGAAGAGAGTAAATACAGCAAAGTGCACTAGACTGAAGTTCGACCTGGACAAACTGCAAGACCCGGAGGTGGCAGAACTATTTCAGGCCACAATTGGAGGGAAATTTGCACCACTGCTCATTTTGGGGGCTGGTGAAGTAGATGTCAACACCATGACCACCACCTTCAACTCAGCTGTGACAGATGTCGCCACTGAGATCCTTGGCAAGCACCGACCAAAGAAGAAGCTGTGGATCACACCTGAACTTTTGGATCTGTGTGATAAACGAAGAGAGATGAAAAAGAAAAAGAACACCTCACAGGGAGCTGATGTCTACCGAAAAATCAACAATGACATCCGAAAAGGCATGCTCACAGCAAAGGAGAACTGGATAGAAGATCAATGCCAGGAAATAGAGAACAGTCTGAACAAGAACAACAGCAAGAAGGCCTACCAGACTGTGAAGCGGCTGACAAGTGTCAAACAGCCCAAAGTCTCCACTATCCAAAGCAAGTCTGGCATATGCCTTACAGAAGAACAAGAAGTCTTGGACAGATGGACAGAGTACTGCTCTGACCTTTACAACCATACACCAAATGGAGACCCATCAGTTCTAGCATGTCCCGAGAACAGAGAAGAAGAAGAAATCCTCCCAATTCTCCGGGAAGAAGTTGAGGCAGCAGTGCAAGCGCTAAAGAAAGGGAAGTCAGCGGGAGTGGACAACATACCCGCGGAACTGTTACAAGCAGGAGGAGAAGCGATGATTGATGCCCTCACCATTATCTGTAACAAGATCTGGCAGAGTGGGGAGTGGCCTATACCATGGACCCAGTCGCTTGTCATCACTCTTCCCAAAAAAGGTAACCTTCAGGGGTGTGAAAATTACCGGACCATCAGCCTCATCAGCCATCCCAGCAAGGTCCTCCTGAAAATAATACTCAACAGGTTGAAACCCCAAGCTGAACAAATCATAGCTGAAGAACAAGCAGGATTCAGGGCAGGGCGAAGTACCACTGAGCAGATTTTCAACCTCAGAATAATCTGTGAGAAATACCTACAGCACCAACAACATCTATATCATGTGTTCATAGACTTCAAGAAGGCGTTTGACCGAGTCTGGCATGCAGCTCTATGGGCAACAATGAAAGTGTACAACATCAGCCCTAAAATTATTGAAGTCATCAAAAGCCTGTATGACAAGGCTACCAGTGCAGTCCTCCACAACAGAGCCATCGGGAATTGGTTCAGAACAACAATCGGTGTGCGTCAAGGATGCCTACTCTCTCCAACACTCTTCAACATCTTCCTAGAGCGCATCATGTCGGATGCTCTTGCAGACCATGAAGGCACAGTCAGCATAGGGGGTAGAGCAATCTCCAATCTTCGTTTTGCAGATGACATTGATGGATTGGCTGGAGAGGAACAAGAACTTGAACAGCTGGTACAGAGGCTTGACACCACCTCCAAAGCCTATGGAATGGAAATAAGTGCAGAGAAGACCAAAATGATGACCAACAACACCAATGGCATCAATACGGACATCAAAGTCCAAGGCCAATCCCTCGACACAGTGCATAGCTTCAAATATTTAGGAGCCATTGTATCAGACAATGGGTCCCGACAGGAAGTCCTCTCCAGGATCGCACAAACAACTGCTGCCCTGACAAGGTTGAAGCCCATTTGGAAAGACAGGACCATCAGTCTACATTCCAAAGTAAGACTGCTGCGCTCCCTTGTCATCTCCATCTTCCTATATGCTTGCGAAGCATGGACCCTCACAGCAGATCTCCAACGAAGAATACAAAGCATGGAGATGAGGTGCTACAGAAGACTTCTGGGCATTTCCTATACCCAACACATCACCAACGACGAAGTCCGACAGACCATCACACAAGCCATTGGACAACACGATGACCTGCTAACAGTGGTGAAGAAACGGAAACTTCGGTGGTATGGCCACGTCACCAGATCATCAGGCCTTGCAAAGACTATTCTGCAAGGCACAGTGCAAGGAGGTAGAAGAAGAGGGAGACCGAAAAAGAGGTGGGAGGACAACATTCGAGAATGGACTGGTTTGACACTGAGCGAAGCCATCAGGGCTGCTGAGGACAGAGAAAGATGGAGTATGCTGGTTAAACGATCATCTGTGGTGCCCCTACGACCTTCGGGTTACGGGACAGGATAGGATAGGATAGGATTCTTGTGATATGCCCATATTAATCTTATATGAAAATCAGTAAGAATTGCCTACCTTTTTAAAAAAAATATTTTTCTTCCATTTAAGAAATCTTTAATATATAAAACTTTTTTTCCCTGCTCTAACGATTGGATTGAACAAACACAATTATGGAATTGTTGCAAATAAATAGTTTACTTTGGCAGTTTGCCCAAACTTTTAAAGACCGAAGTCAGTTTTTAAAGGCTTATAAAGACTTCAAAAGGCAATGCAATTTTTCCCAAACATTCAAAGACCTTTAAAGACCGTGCGAACCCTGTTGTATACCAAAACAACAAAACTGCTTCAGCCGTTTTTATCAAGTGAAAAAAAATGCGTTTAGCAACAAATTGACTGGAGTGTCCTTGACTTTTGCAATAGAGCAAATATGATGGTAATGGATGCAGGCCACCAACCTGCGTAATGTTCCTATAAAGTTTGGTGAAAATCTTTCGAATGGTTCTTGAGGTAGGGCTTGCAATGGACCAATCAACCGACAGATGGATCGACATTTTGTTCTTTCACATATGGGTCTGTCTACAAAGCTGAGCACCGCGAGGGGTGCTGCTTTTCTAGATAATATTTATCACAACAAGCTGCTTATTTGCCTTTCCTTTTGCTATTATCTTATTTAAAAATGATCGGAGAGATAGTATTAATAATTTCAAGACGAAAATATCTATAGAACCTTTGTATTTGCCTTGTAAATGTCTGAAAGTGGCCTAAAATTTGACCTAATTTTGTGACATGAAAATGACTGGGTTTTCTTTTAAGTGTTTACATAAATAAAGATGTCATAGAACATGTAAAATTATTATAATCTAACTCATTAGTAATAGTTTAAACATGCACAATACTTACAAAAACAAATTGTTTTGTATTCTGTGTATTATAGCCGGAGTAAATTTGGATGTCGAACGTAACGCATGGTTTCCGAAACAGGCAGAATGTTTTCAAAAATTGATCTTTGTCTTAAGCGCAAGAATACATGTTTTTTTTAGAGTTGTCTTTCTTGGTGGTATGTTATGAATGAATTCCAATGTTTACAAATAACAATTTAGTCGTTATGTAAATGCTTTGATGGTCTGAAAAGCATCGGTTGACATCGTTTCCGGATTTTCGTGTTACGTTCGACTACACACAAATTTATTTTGCTTATTTCAAAGCATACCTAGTAGAACTATTTTAATGACGTAAAGTAGGCCTCATTAGCGGATTGATATATACACTCGTCCCTTCTCGCGTGGTTTCATTTTACGCGGGGAATCTTTTTCATTGTGTGTGGTTTCGAAGTATTACGGAGTAGTTACGTTTAACATCGCCGGCAGTGTCACCAAGAAAACTGACTCTTTACAGTAAGATTCTTCATGTTTATATAATATTTTATGTTTATTTAGTTGTTAGGATAAGTTTAATTCGACTGTGGTGCCTATTTTAATGAAAATAGATCTCCGGCTAGTCTAACGTAATTAGAAGCCAAGAAACCATTATTTTTTTTGCCGTTCTTGTTCCGATGGATGATGAGATCCGTTCAAAATTTGTTAATGAATAAATAAAAATGCTCTTTGACACAGCAGTGACAAGTAAACTTATTTAAATTTATTATTTGACTTGATTTGGATACGCCAAGTTTGATAAATATTATTTAGCCGAATATAATTTATCGTCAAGCTTAATTTGGTTTCCGTGTTACATTGGACGTTATTTTTTAAAATAAGAACCAGATTTTTTTAAATAGAGACCTGTAAGATCTCACTTTTATTTTGTGATTATGTTATAATATTATACACAATTTGTATGTGCAGTAGCTGTTTCAGGTTGTTTCATTTTAAGTATAAAAGAACTTTTAACGATTAAAATTTGTAGAAAATTGATTGACTTGATAATGTATCAATAGATAAACTTCTTTACTAATGTAAACATTTCTTTTTAATCTTATATCTATTTGATAGCAAATCTCTTTATAAATAAAGATTCTTTGCCAACTTTATATATATATATATATTGTTGGTTTTTAAGTACTATTTGGTTTCCGTGTTACATTGGACATTTCGTTGAGTGTGTACACTAAAGGTCTGACTACATGCATATAAGGTCAAAACTTATCTTCTAACCTGCATGGCATGATCACACACATACATATCTTTCAAATAAACCACAAAATGTATGTATTTGACAACTTTTATTTTTGGGCACCCATGTCACAAAAAGTGAACCAACTTTGTAGACAGAGCCATATACATGTTTGGAAACCCAACAGAAACAAGCAACTGATAAAGAATCAATTTAAATGCAATACTGACGATTAAAACAATACAAATTTCTATTTAAAAATACTGTTTTAACCTATAGTGAATCTAAAGATCATCAAGACCAACTCACATCACCTTACACAATTATTGACTGAAATAACGGTCACCAAAAATCAAACCATACGACCCTGACATGTTATGCTCTTCTTGCATAGGCAAGTAGTTTCTCCTCACCTCAAGACCACTCTGTATCCTTTGACCTTGCATAATTTGTACCCTCTGACCTTCATCATGCATACTTTGTACCCTTAGACCTTGCATAATTGGTACCCTTTGACTTTCATGCATAGTGTGTACACTTTGACCGTCATGCGAGTTGTGTAACCTTTGAGCATCATGTGTGTTGAGCAATCTTTGAGTTTGAACTCCACGAGCCTGTTGCATAGTCTGCACCATTTGAGAGTCATATTCATACACTCCCTGTGACGTTTCTTGTTCAAGCACTCTCTGTATAGTTTGAACTGTGTAACCACCCTGTGTTGGGTTTACTTCTTCGGGCACCGTTTTTTCTCTTTGCACTTTCTGTGATTGTCTCCCAGATTCAAACGTATTTTGCTCAACAGTTTCCTGCACCTTAGAGGGGCTAGATGATGATGGCGTCTCTAAAGGTGCACCAAACCCTTTCAAAATGTTCCGACGCACCTTGGAACGAGAGGCTACAGACCTGAGTGAGCAGCCAACTTCTTTAGACTGACGAATCATTTCTGAGGCAGCTTCATTAGCATCGCTGGGCCTGCTGTAGCCGTGCTTCTTCATGTGAACATTCAAACTGTTTTTCTGAACAAACGCTTCGTTGCAGAGCGTGCAGCGATAGGGTTTCTCGCCGCTGTGAAGCCGGAAGTGTGTCTTGAGGTTGTAGGCGGTGAGAAACTGTTTACCACACACAGTGCACTTGTGGTCACTCATGCCTACATGGAGCTTGGTGTGGTGGATCAGTTCACTGCGAGTGTGGAAGGTTTTAGGACATTGGCGACACTGGAACTTACGGCCCACTGTGTGCTGTTTGTAGCGATGGGTGTCCAGGCTGGAACGGGTGCTAAAATTCTTGCCACACAGGTCGCACATGATGTCCTGCTCCACATGACCCCCGTGTCTCTCCTCCTTGTGTCGCCGTAGGTTGCAGGGGCTGTAGAAAGACAGGGGGCACTGGTCACATAGGAACCATTGCTTGCTCTCAATGCCATGTGCGCTAAGCATGTGGGTGTGCTTCTGATAGCGGAACTTGAACTGAGCACCACAAAGGTCGCAGGTGATGGAGTAGGCTCTCTTCTTGAACATGAAGCCCTCTGCCTCACACTTGGTGAATGGTCTGCCTGTGGGGCACCTGGTCAGGCAGGAGACTGTGCCGCCCTGGTCCACACACACATGTTCAGCCATCGGTCGCCTCTTCAACACTGCGTTGCACAGCAAGCATGCCATCATATCCTGAAACATCAACAATAAACAATGACGCGATTTTATTAAAAACAAAGGAAAAGGACTAAAAACACACAAAACAAAATAGATCTCAAATAGAAATATTTCCATACAAGAATTATAACAAACTCATCTCCAATAACCACAATATCTCTATAGTATTTTAAAAATTTTCTCCTAACAAGATATGTCGCTGTCTAAAACTTGAGTTAACAAAGAAAGGAAAAACTTACCGCCACATAAGCGACAACACCACTGAATTCTTTTGTTGCATAATTGTCTGCAAAAAGAGTTTAAATTTTTTTTAAAAAATCATTTAGATAAATATTTGCCATTTGTAAAATGCTTTAAAAATGAACACAAAATATTTCAAAATGATGTTTACAAATATTACAGAAAAAGACATCAGGACAAATTTCTTTTATATCATTCAGATATGTGTTCCATAACAATATTAATCTAATTCCATATGCTTTGCTGAAACTCTGCATTTTATTAAAAATTGAAGGCACATTTCTACCCGAGAACACAAAACTATTTTTGTTTCTTAATTGTGTCGACAGCAAGGCAAACAATCAACTCAGTTTTCACAGGTAATGCGATGCATCCAAAAATGCTCAAATTTGCTCCAGAATGTACTGCTATTTATTGCAATAAATTCAGATTTTATTACTATGATATCAAAAGATTCAAAATATACCAAAGAATACCAACCTTGAAGCTGAATCTTATATAGAAGACCGTCTGTAGCATGTTCAGTGTTCAGATGATCCAGTACTAGATGTTCCCTTGCAAACGGATGGTTGCACATTGTGCAGATGTACATTTTGTCCTCAACTGGGTATTTAGGAAGATCGCGAGCCACATCTTCATCTGAAATGACACACACAGTGTTCAACTTTGCTTTAACTACAGTAGAAACTTTTCTTTAACTACAGCAGAAAAATGAATTTGAAAAAGAAACAGAAAATGCAGTTGTTGTTTTTTTAAAGCAGAAAGTTTCTGTCTGGTTCAAGCCTCATCAATTATCATGTACGCATTTTTGTTGAAGCATAAACAACATTATTTACATTTCTAGGACTTATGAAGCATACATTTTATAGTTCTTCACATGAATAGTACCAATATGGAAAGCTGTATAGATCCATTGTTAAGCATCATGTGTGTGAATATGTGCAGTAATTGCTTCAATGTATGCAGATTTATATTGGAGTTGAGAGATAGATACAAATAGAAGGGAGGAAACTGAATTAGAACAGAGATAGACTGCAGTGATAGAAATGGGGGGAGGGAGAGAGAGAGAGAGAGAGAGAGAGAGAGAGAGAGAGAGAGAGAGGGGGGAAAGACATGAGAAAGAAAAAGAGCAAGAGTGAGAGAGAGAGAGAGAGAGAGAGAGAGAAAGAGAGAGAGAGAGAGAGAGAGAGAGAGAGAGAGAGAGAGAGAGAGAGAGAGAGCGAGAGAAGAGAGTTCTTTAATGAAGGGAATAGAATAAGCAATGCTTTTTTACATATGGCCCTCACTCTAAAGTGGGACTCTACTGAAACCCTTAAAAAAATTAAAAATGAGAGAAAAAGAGAGGTGGAGGTGGGGGGTGAGGTGGGGAGGGTAAGGGGGGGGGAGAAGGGAGAGGAGATAGACAGGGACAAAAAACAGACAGAGACAAGAAAAAGGGTCAGCTTTCAGCTTAATTCCAAATTTGATAGAAACATAATTACCTAGTACACTGCTGACCAGCTCATGTATTTGATGAGCAATGTCCAATGCCTCCAATAGGTTCAAAGCAAATAAAAATAACATAAACACATCAATATTTTAATATGCAAATTTCCCTGACAATTAAAAAAAAAAGATATATTAAAATTCAAAATCCTAGGACTTTGCAGACAAGACAATCAGCACGCATACTTCAGTTATACACAACAAAGAATGACACAGAAAAAGAGGGTTAACAATTGTTATATACATATTTATTCATAGTATAATGCCAACTTTCACATTAAATAAAAGATTTCCAGTACACAGACTTCATAAAAATGCTATGGATGAAATCAGAGAATTTACTGTGCAACAAACTGCACAATATATAGGCATTATTTATTACACAATATAATGCAAATCGACACTGTGGAAAGACATTCAGAACATTATCTTATGTCAAAAATAAATTGGATATTATTATTTTTAATATACTCTATAACAAAATTTACACTGTGGAAGAACACAAGTATTTGTACGTTTTATCATGGAAAAAAATCTACCAAGATTTGCATTTTGACTACAATGCAGACAAGGCAAGAAAAAAATAGATTTTTTTACATGGGGGTGTGGAGGTAATCAAACACATTTTTCCGAGAAATTACATACAGGACAGCCTGCATAGTCACAATGTTCATTGCAGCTTTAAGACAACTTTTCTTTTTTAATAAACACCCCACATATGTGGACAGGATTAAGTACAATTGTATGAAGAAAGAAACAAAAGCCAGAAACACTTTCTCTCAACATACAGCGTTGAACAATTTGAATCCATGACTAAACCTATCAGGTTAACAGCATGGAAGCACATGAGGATCACACACCACATTTGTATTGACAGTTGTCACCAATTAAAGACATTCAAAACTCTTCCTTTTCAAGAATTTTGAAGTTGTGTCAAAGGGACACCAGTATAATTTATTTTATTCAAAACTTCTTTGTCAGTTGCATTCACACAACAAGATCAAGAAAATGGAACTCAAAATTTTACTTCCCTTTTCCATGCCAGAGCAAGGCTGCTTTTTACAATCACCCATTCAGGCTTAAGTCTTGAAGAAGGTGAAACGTCAAAGAAAGGAAAATTATCTGTGTCATATCTTGAAACTGTTTCACCACCAAAAAGGCTTGAACAATCCTATTCAATACAAAACATCACATAGACTCCATTTTTGCGACTTCACTGCTGACCATTTTCAATAGTTCTTTCACTGCCAGGAACTATAGCTCCAACAGCCCCATAGTTTGTGCCTTGGTTTGCTCCAGGGTCCATGAGAGAAGGGTCCATATGATTTCTAAAAGTCAAAGGATCATTTGGGTTCATCTCTGAGCTGCTATGGGGAGGGTTGATGAGGAAACTATCCATACCAGGGTTCGGAATGCCAGAGTTGCAAACTACCACCACATTTCCTGCGTTTCCAGAATAGGAGAAATTCTGAGAGGCAACAAAGCCAGTAGCGCCATCTTGGTGCTGAGTAGTTTCTGTGTTTGCACTCATCCAAACATTGCCTTGGTTTTCTGCAGCCCCACCTCTGGCACTATCATTCTTGGCAGATACTTCTGCTGGCATTTTGAAGTAGGGAGTATCAGTGTTTCCAGTGGGAGGTTTGAACGTTTTGGCAGAAAATTCTTTGGGGACTCTGATGCTTGGGATGGGGAGTTCAGGATGTCTGCGTTGCATGTGCTCAGTAAAGCCGCTGCGTTGGATGAATGATCGGTCACAGCCTTCAGCAGGACACCTGAAGGGCTTCTGGCCCAGGTGAATACGACTGTGAACAGACAGGCCGTAGTTGGACGTGAAGTCCTTGTTGCAGATGGTGCAGAGGAAGGGCTTTTCCCCCAAGTGGCGCTTGGTGTGTGTGATCCACAGATGTCGCTTGAAGAATTCCTTGGGACAGTATTCACACTTGTAGCCTCTGCCAACAACATGGGCAAACTTGCGGTGGCAGTACAGAGAGTTTCGGGATTTGAACTCCTGTCCACAGTAATCGCATATGAACTTGCCAAACACGCCGTCACGGTGGACACGTATGTTGTGGGTGTCCAGACCGCTCTTGCGAGCAAACATCTTGTTGCAGGTGGCGCAGTGATGTTTACGGTGGCGCTCTGTCACAATGCCGTGCTCCTTGTTCATGTGAATATCCAGGTTGATACGCTCAGAAAACAGTGCTCCGCATGTCGGACACAGAAGGTTGCGCTTGTCAGAGTAGAGCAGCAGGCGTTGGTCATTGTTGATGAGGGTCTTGCCGTTAGGACAAACCTTGATGCATGCTAGCCGACTGTTCTTGTCTACACAGATGTGGCCTGGAGCGACGCTGCGAGGCATAGCTGTGCTACATATACTGCATTTGTACTTGATCTTGCTGTAACCACTCTGCAACAAGCAAAAGGACATGGACAGTCAAATAATTGTATTGAGATAAAATAAATGTATCGAGTGCATCACCCTTCCCTAATAAATGAAACAAATAATACACCACACTATTAGTCTCATCTTGAGTAAAATAAGAGGAACTTTGAATAAAATGTATCACATGAATACAAATCATAAACTAATGGTAATAGCACTCATCTACTTCTAATATCATTAAACATTCCTAACCGAAAAGAAAAAAAAACACAATTAGAGAAAGCACAATCTTTCAATTCAAAAGAAATGGAGAGAGGGATGGAATAGCAATAATCTGCTAAAATATAAAGTTTGAAATAAAACAAGAACGACTGAGTAAGGCAATTTATGTGAGTCAGTGCATGCCCTTATTTGTTTCTTGTAGCACACACACATAATAAAACACTCAAAACACAATGAAAGTATGTACAAGACCTTCAACAAGCAACACAACATGTACAGCATACAATCAACTATTTGGTAATATGATTTAGGGACTTTGTAGATTAAACTTTCTAATGTCAGTACACACAATGAATCATTTCAGAATACAAACTGATTTACTCATATACTCATGCTTATTTAGTTATTATACGTGAAAAAAAAGTAATTTAAAACAAAATGTTGTGCTTACCTCATCAGGCTTTTCCAGGAGGATGTTCCTGAGCGAGAGCTTGGTGTAGTTCTCTTTAGGCCGGATTTCTGGCGTCCAGTGTTTGAACTCTATGTGATTGATGACGCCGTAATCCCGGGCATAAGGCTGGCTGCAGAAATTGCAGATGTAGAAATCGACGTTCAGCGGTTGTAGAGTTCTTGACCCAGTCTCTCTTTCTCCTGGAAGTGCAAGCACCACGACAGTCAGTAACCTCGGTTTTCAGCAGATAATGAAAGTCTCTTTCACAAACTTCACACACATCCATTTGACAAATGCGATTGATGTTGCATGTTTTGGCTACTGTTTCGGTCTAAAGTTCAAAATTCTTGTACAGTGAACTTCACACTGAAGTCAAAGAACAATACTGCTAATGAGTAACGATTTAATATAAAGAAAATAATACTTTGCTCCTGATTAAAATAAAGACATACTACAGAAATGTCAAACTAGCTAGCATTATCGGTCAATGTGACAAATAAAAAGGGTGGCACACTATTAGAATCACAAAGTTCAACATTTACATAGCATTAAAAAGATACAGCTCATACATACAATAAAGAAATGGTCACACAACACAGACAAGAAGTCACAGTGAGTAATTTGACAACTGAAAATGGTCAAACATTAAACATAATTAAACAATTATCTAACAAGGCAGATCTTTCCTACTTAAGTTTAAGTAAAAAATAAACATAGTATTACATACAAATTCTGCAAAAGTGAAGTTCTTCAGAAGACATTGCATATTCAGAAATTGACAAAGTAAAAAGCAGCAGTACACACAGCAAAATGAAATGAACTTTTATTTTATTTTTGTGTACAGCCTCAGAAAAGAACTTTATAATAATGCATTGATATAGTAAAAAGTGTGTCAAGTAACCAGATGAATACAATTCGGTGCAATATGATGGCATTTTCAGATCACATGAAAAAAACATATTTCTCTTCAAACTTTGTTCTGGACTTTTGATCTTTGTCACCAAGCCAGTTACTCAAATTACTCCTCCTCTGCATGCTATGTTAGTTTCTTAAGTACATCACGTTTCCTCAAAACAACACACTCTACTAATAAGAAGCGGACTTGGAATTTCAGAACAGTATTTTTAAAATGCAAGTAACGTAATTATTGTCAAAATATATTTGCCCTTGTTACTTCACATCTCACTCACAAACACCACTATCCTGTACAAATGATAATACACAGGCGATATAAATCCACCGTATGAAAATTTTATTGTGGGATAACCTGTTCTCTAGACGTCTATTTCAATATCTACAACCTTAATTAAACAGTTCAGGCAATGCGTAAAACCATCAATTAGAAATGTCCTCTTAATAATATTTCAGCTGTTGCATCAATGAGGACCCATTGTGAACATTTAAAAAACCAAAAATCAGTGTTAAAAACTAAATGACAATTTCAAAACAATTACAAATCTCCACAATGCTAGGGCAGAACACTTACAAATCTCCCTGATTACACTGTATTGTATTGTATTGTATTGTATTGATTACATTACATTACATAATTGTTGCTTTAGGTCCAGCGGACTCTTCCGAGCCAAATCAGGACCAGACAACCCCCAATCCGCATAAAAGATCTTCTGAAACAACCCTAGTGGGAAAACTGAATGCCCTCCACCAGCCAGTCACTTTACAATAAAGACATCCCACGCAGGGGACGGCTGAGGCTTCACCCCAACTTATCGAACCCCCGTTTACAAAAACAAAACAGAATACAAACATCAGTATAAATTATAACAAAACACATACATATAAAATGCCTACATTGCTAAATAATAACATCATAGGAAGCCCTAGTGACCACCTGGCAAAAAGCGTCCAATATTCCCAAGCTGATCCAACAGACCTCATACACAAACAAGGAGTCTTGTCCCGGAAGAGTTTTCAAGAAAAAATGTAGGAGACTGGTCTAGCGAAGAAGACGATAGTATAGCAGATTGATAGAACAGAGCAGGAATGAGAAAGAGCAAATGAGAAAGACAGCGACAGTGGGAATTTAAAGCACTAAATTTCCAGAAAGTGTGGATACTATTTATACTGAAACCCCCGGCACCCCAACTGGGGTATCTCCCTGATAACGTGGTCTCTTATGTTGAATTTCTAAACCATGAGCCCTGATGTGAACGTTCAGACTGTTCTTCTGAGCAAAAGTCACATAACAAAACTTGCACTGATATGGTTTTTCGCCTGTGTGAATACGCACATGAACTTTCAAATTGTACTCTTTTTCAAACTTCTTGCCACAGTGTGAACACTGAAACTGTGTTTGGTGCTTCTTCTCCCCATGAACAACCTTTGTGTGAGTGTATAAAGTTCGCTTTTGGGAGTATGTCTTCGAACAGATTCTGCAAGTGAAGCCCTTATATTCCCCTTCATGTTTAAGTCCATGATGCCTCAAAGCAGTCGCTGTTTTAAAGTCATGTCCACATTTGTCACAAACAAAAGGTTTCTTTGTGGTGTGGGTTTTCCTGTGAGAATTCAAACACAAACTATTTCTGAACGTTTTATCACAAAGAGTGCATCTGTACTCTCCAACAGGGTGATAATATCTATGATGTAGTTTAAATTGATGGACTTGCTTAAATTCTTTCCTACATATTCTGCAAGCGATAATGGGTTTTGCTGTTTTACTTTTAGGATAAAACAATTTATTCACAAAAGCCATTTGGGGTATGTGCCTGCCCAGCCCCACGTCAATGGTCTTGCATTTCATATGACCATCCTCTGTTACAGCCAGATGCTGAAAGAGTTCTCTGGCGTCAACGTACAGTTTCTTACATTTTAGACATTCAAAGATGTCCTTCTCAGCACCCCCTGTGTATTTCTGTAACAGTCATTAAAAAAAAGTGTTACTGGGATACAATAGAGCCAAATATTCTCACACAATAAAGTTAGTGTTACTGAAGATGCAGACAATTGTTATGCTGCACAATCAAATCTGCTGTCTTATGGTACAATTAAAATAGCTTGATTTCCCTATTAGTAGTCGCCTGTTCAAGATTAAACAATAAAACTATCCACACCTGCAAGTGTCCAATACTGAGATTAACATTATGCTCAAATCAAGGCCAATAATGAGCATCCTACTTCAATATGAAAAGTTATGTTCCATGCTTCGTATGTTAAGCAAAGTTTGAGCTTTATTAAATCTGTGCACTTACAACAAATGAAAAATTCACCTAGAACATGACATGTTCACTTACACGCTTTCTCTGAGACATGAAGTCTTTCAGTGGAATACTACCAAGTCCATAATCTGCAAAATACACACATTTTTAAAAGACTTTTGCTAGGAGTTCCTGGACTTGATACATAACTAGAAGGGCCAAGTCCATATGACTCACATGCTAAACAGGGAACGCGCAATACATATCATGAACATGAGTGCCCAGGAAAACAAAATGAAATGGTGGCATTAAAATGCTTTGATCTTTCTATGCTCTTAACCTTAAGATGACATTAACCTCCAGATCCAAATGCACACACGGACTATCAAATAAAGTACAGCAAAAGTGGTAAATTTGTTTTTGAAATTGCCACTTTTTTTTTTACTAACATGTGATGACCTTGTGACCTTGACCTTCCAATGAAGTTATTCATTGCTTACAGGATCCAGCAGACTGCAAAGAGCCGAATCAGGACCACAAAATCAAGACCACAACTTGGTTGAAATAGGACTCGCCCCTGATCCGTATGAAATATCTGCTGAAACAACTCTAGTGATAACACTGAAGGCATTCCACCAGCTGGTCACTTTACAATAAAAGGCATTCAGGGGACGCAGAGTGACAGTCTATACCCCAAATTATCCAACCCCCATTTACAAAAACAAAATAGAATACAAACATTATAAAATATCAACAAAACACATATATATAGTTAGTTCACTATATTAATTGCTTACAGGGTCCAGCGGACTGCAAAGAGACGAACCAGGACCACAAAAACAAGACTACAACTTCGCTGAAAGAGGACTCACCCCTGACCCGCATAAAAGATCCGCCGAAACCACCCCAGTGGTAACACTGAAGGCACTCCACCAGCCGGTCACTTTACAATAAAGACATCCCACACAGGGGACGGCTGAGGCTTCACCCCAACTTATCGAACCCCCGTTTACAAAAACAAAATAGAATATAAACAACATAAAATATCAACAAAACACATACATATAAAACACCTACATTGCCAAATAATAACACCATAGGAAAGCCCCAGTGACCACCTGGCAGAAAGAGTCCAATATTCCGAAGCTGATCCAACAGACCTCACACACAAATGAGGAGTTTTGTCCCGGCAGAGTTTTTAAGAAAAAAGGTAGGTGACTGGTCTAGCGAAGAAGATAGCATAGTACTTAGTAGATTGATAGAACAGAGTAGGAGTGAGAAAGAACAACGGAGAAAGACAGCAACAGTGGGAATTTAAAGCACTAAATTTGCAGAAAGCAGGGATACTATTTATACTGAAACCCACGGCACTCCCACTGGGGGCACACATACATATAAAATGCCTACATTGCTAAATAATAATATCATAGGAAGCCCTAGTGACCATTTGGCAAAAAGCGTCCAATATTCCCAAGCTGAACCAACAGACCTCATAAACAAATGAGGAGTTTTGGCCTGGAAGAGTTTTCAAAAAAAAAGGTAGGTGATTGGTCTAGCTAAGAAGATATATAAGAAGTATAGTACGTTGATAGGACAGACCAGGAATGAGAAAGAACAAAGGAGAAAAGACAGCGACAGTGGGAATTTAAAGCACTACATTTCCAGAAAGTGGGTATACTATTTATACTGAAACCCTAGCACCCCCCATGGTGTTTCAAATGAAGTCATTTATTCACTGATCATTTATGAGGTCTCATGTGTATACACCATCTTACCAGGTTTGGTTGTGATAGATGAAATAGGCTCTGAGTGCTTTGCCACTTTATAGTTGCTGCAGTCAGACAGCAGACACTGATGGACGGACAGATTTTTTTTCCAATATCATTTTTGGACTATTTAGTATTTATTTTGTACAGATTTGCACAAATCTGGGAACTTTTTTTTTTTTTTTTTTTTTTTTTGGGGGGGGGGGGGGGGGGGTGAGCACATAGGCTCACATTGCTATGCATGGGAGTCAAAAATAAAATGTAAGAACACTAAAAGGGCAAAGCCTTTATGACTCACATGCTTCATATGGAACTTGCAATATTTAATATGAACATGAGTGCCCAGAAACAACAAAATGAAACGGTGGCATTAAAACGCAAATACCCAAATTTTATATTTCTGTGCTTTAAATGACATTGACCTCTGGCTCCAAACACCATGACCTTGGGATGCCCTTAACCTTCAATGATCTTGACCTTGGGATAACCTTGACCCTAACAGACCTCTCTTGCATGCATGATCAAATATTTTTTTGTATTTTCTGCAAGGTCTAAAATGACCTTCAAGATCAACGCAAAAACAGAACATCTATAAAAGATCAATTTATCATCTATAAATACAAGTTTGAACTTTATATCTCTTTTAGTTTAGGGTTAAGGTCACTTCAAAGTCCCTATACTGACTTTAGATAGCTCCAGTGACCTTGACCTTGGAGTGAGGTAGACCAAATTTGTATAGTAATCAGACACACGTACTATACAAATTGGATCAACCTCACTCGACCAATCAATATCTATCAAGCATCAAAGAATCGTAAGTTCAATATTAATAACTTTGAAAAGAGTGAAATCTTGTGGAAAATTGTCATTTTTTGACTAACAATTGTTGACCCTGTGACCTTGACCTTGAGATGTCATTCACTGATCATTTATGAGGTCTCATGGGTATACATCATTATACTAAGTTTGGTTGTGTTAGTTGAAAAAGATTCTGAGATATTAATCCACTTGCAAGTTTTGCACAGATAGACGGCGAACGGCAGATGGACGGACTGACATTTTAAAAAAAAAAACTGTAATATTTAGAACCCATCACCGCACAAATTTGCAAAAATATGAAAAATAATTTGTGGGATGGGTACACAAACCCACACTGCTATGCATGGTGTTCAAATTTTTTTTTTAAAGTCTGACTTGTTGAGCTATTGCAACATTTTCACTAACATTGGAATCTGGAGACAATACTCCTGTACTGTCTCATGCAGTGTATATTATATATGGGAACATACACAAACAAAATGAAAAGCAACTCAACTCCCGAATAAACAACATAAAAATTTATAGCAAATTTGTGTAGATCTATCATATTCAATATGCAACCACAGAATTTCAGATGAAATGGCATCTGTCCCAACAATGGCTTGAACATATAGATCATAAAGTCTTGAAGCCATAGAGAACATCTAAAGGTAAAGAATAGGATTATCTTCAAAGCATCAGCGCACAATCCCAACAACTACTAAACACTATAGATAACTCACCAGTGCCAATGGAATCCTTGTGGTACTTCATAGCATGATCCAAGTAACACTTGTGAGATGCATATAGTCTGCCGCAAGGGAAACAAAAAGTCAGCTCCTTGTCCAATTCAATTGCTTCTTCTGTGCAGGAGTTGGCCGATGCATTTAAACTGTGATGTTGCTCATGGTGTTTTTTTAATAGATCAACTGAACAAAATTGTTTCCTACATGTTCTGCAGGAACATAAGGATTTAGAATAGCACAACTCCCTCACAATGTCTTTTCTGACGAGAGACAAAGTCTTGCCATGTCCATCAACTGCGCTGCATTTGATAACATCATCCTGTGACACAGTCAGATGTTCAAAGAGTTTGTGGGCTTTCGCGAACTCTTTCTTACATGACAAACATTTGAAGGTGTCTGTCTCAACTCCTCCTGGGTATTTCTGAAAGAGCAGTTAACGAAACCTTGTAATTGCTGGATAACAAAAGATTACATTACCAGTTAATAAACGTGACAGAAGATGCAGGCAGTAAGTAACAAAGAGCTTTTGATACATTTATTTATTTTATTAAATCGACTATTATCCCATAAAGAAGCATTTCAATTATTGTGAGATTCCTACGACCAGTAATATGTGTAATTACAAGGAAAAACAATAAACTATTCTTCCCTGTACAAGACCAATATTAAGATCAAGAAATATTCAGATATGTTCGATGTTAAAATAAAACAGTAAGAGTATTTAATACGCTTTGAAAATTGTATAAAGTTTGAGTTTAATTTGATTTTTTTATAATAATGAAAAATTCACCATGACATGTTCACTTACACGCTTTCTCTGAGACATTAAATCTTTCAGTGGAAAACTGCCAACTCTACAATCTGCAAAATAGACCAAAGAAATTGTGTAATACCTTTCTAAACTCAACAACTACATTTTTTACAAGATTTTGTGAAAGTTATTATAGATTTTTTACATTACAAAAGCTTACAACCTCAGAAATCAAGCAGAACATAAGGGCTTATAATTGCACAACTGCCATATTATCACAAACACTTAATGCATGTTCTTGTATGCTGGCATACAATGGCACCAAACTGAAGAGCTAACTCAACCCCAGAATAAACAAGTCAATTCTTATAGTGATTTTGGGAATATCCACCAATATCCAACCAATTTCATGCTATATATAGGAACTGGCCCAGCCATGACTGTGTATGTAAAGATCCATGTGTAAAAATAAAGGATTTACAGTGTCATAGCACACAATCCACATTACACCTAAAAACATAGACAAACTCACCAGTGTCCTTGGAATCCTTGTGACTTCTCTTTTTCTTAACATGAAACAAGTAACTCCTGTGAGATGCATGTATAGTGCAGCAATGGAAACAGAAAATCACTTCCTTGTCCAATTCAACTGCTTCTTCTGTATATGAGTTGCTATTCTCTTCTATATTAGCCAATGAGTTTACAGTTGCTGTTTCATTTATGCTGACATTCAATGCAACCGTTTCAATTACAGTTCCTGTTTCAATTGTGCTGACATTTAACGCAGTCGCTGCATTTACAGTTGCTGCTTCATTTGTGCGGACATCCAACGCAACCGTTTCAATTACAGTTCCTGTTTCAATTGTGCTGACATTCAACACAGTCGTTTCATTTACATTTACAGTTGCTGTTTCAATTGTGCTGACACTCAACGCCGTTGCTGCATGTACACTTGACGCTTCATTTGAACTGACATTCAACACAGCCTCCTCATCTGCAGTATTTTCAGCTGCTTCTTTACCAAGAAGAGACCTTTTGTCCGTGCTAGAGCCAAAGTCTAAATCTGCAAAAACAAGGAGCAGAACTAAATCTGAAATAAACTACAGTACCGAAATCTTAGACATAGCAAACTCACAAAATTTCTGATTAATTCATAAATAAATTAATCCAGCTTCATAATTTGCAATCACCATAGTGCAAACAGCCATAATTATAAATTAACAATGTGGTTGAAACTGACCATGCATGCATATAACTCAGAATTCACACTGGTAATTTCTGTTGTGCATTCCAAACATATGCAGGTAAATTTCAGTGGTAAATGGTCCACTGTCACTAAAATCTGTGTCCAAGGAAAATTCTGCGAAACGTTTGACACTTATAGCAGGTATGAAGGTACAAAATGCACGTCTTGTATTAAAAATATCCTTCTGGAAAAGCCAAGTGAACTCAGACAATCTACACCATTTCAATTGGTTTATTTCACCCAACATAAATCTTTGTCCAAGGTAGAAGAAACCATCACCAAAGAACAAGTAGGGCATCAAACAGGGTGCTGCACCACAGAGCAAATCGTCAATCTTAGAAATCAATGGAAAATATACCTCAAATACCAGCAAGATGTTTTAAGCTTTAAAAAAAATAATAATAAAAAACTTCATGTTCAATTGCATTAGTATGACAAAACATGGCACAGATGGAGCACTATGGGCAACAACGATTCAAAACTATTTGCAACTATGAGTCATTGAGCGCCTATATGACAAAACACCTGTGCTGTCTTTGGTCATAGCTCTGAGTACACATTCGTTCATTCAAGTCATTGGTATTCTAAACAGCAAAACCAGATGTCACATGACATAGGCTCACGGAAGAGTACCAAAGGCCTCGGCTACTGCTTTTCAATACTGAAGTTGTGAAGACTAAGAGTTCAAAACAAAGATGGTAGGCTCAGATCAGAATGATCATCTGCTTCCAGCTTTGTATTTGACATGAAGCAAGTTGAGAATCGACTTTCCTGTTAGTAATTACTAACACAACACGAGAGGAAGGGGGAGGAGGGGAGGAAGGGAGAGGAGGAAGGGGAGGGAGGAATTGAGAAGGGTAGCAAATTTGTACAAAACTCGGGGTGAATTTTCAAATCATAATTCTGCAAACAGGCATTTTTCAACATACTTTAAACAAACTACCAGTCCATATTTTTACAGATAAAATGAACAACACGTCACCAGTAATTTCATCATCTTCAAAAGTTCAAACTGTTCCACTTATGTCAAACCAGATATATCAAACCTAATCTGTACACGAGTTTATCATTAGACAACAATATGCAGTTTAAACCCTCCCAAAAAGTTTATCATAAGACAACAATATGCAGTAGAAAAAAAGTAACCAAGCTGCTGCAGTGTATGTTAATTCAATCACCCACCATACGTCATAAATTTGCAATGTATTACATTTTCTAAAAATTCAAGGAAAACAGCTCAAACACGTTTAAAATAACATGATGCTCTCTAACAGAGCTCACTGGGTGATACATTATATCATTATTTCATACACAATTACACCATTAAATGAAAAAGTCATTAACACAATTAACAGCAAGAGAAATATTCAGAAGTCACAGACGTTTTTTCACAAGTATAAACTTTATTTCAAACTGCAAGATATGCAAATATATTTTTCACAACAGAATTCAGTCATATAATTTTGTTAAAGTCACTTTCTATCTTGTTCTAATACAAGTGTCATCCCTTAATTTAAAAACAAAATAACTCAAAACCTTGCTGTGCATGTAATTTGTTCTGTGTTGTGCATGTAATTGCTTTTGTATTAAGGGTATCTGATATTGTTCCTGGAATGTGAGTGCCAGTGTGATTTTGTGATACGAGAAGTAGAACAGAACACAGAACAAAGACAATGACAAAAAGAAGAGAAAAAGATACATAAAAATAAAACGTAACAAAATGAAAAATGAAATGAGGAACAGCTTGAGTAAACACAAACAACTGGTGAGAGGAACTAGTAAACTTCAATTATAAAATAACAAGAAAAGCATGCATGTAAAAAAGCAATCGCACCAATACTTATTGTAAAAAAAAAAAACAACTAAAAAAAAACTCTGTTCAAACTCAAATTAAATTATATAATTAATTAAACAGGGTGCATGTGTTTGTGCAATTACAATCCTTTCCAGTTATCAACATATTACTTATCAGAACAAGTTCAACAACTTTATATTTTATTCAAAAATTCAATGATCTGAAGTTCTTTTGTTTCACTGAATCATAATTCGAACAATTCTTTTCAGAGACATTAAATTAATTTACTAAGTCAGTAAAAGCTTGTTTTTCTTTATATTGTACTATTTACACTGTTAATTTAATTAAATTATTCAAAAAGATATCCCTCGACTTGACTATAAAACAAAACTTATCAATGAAAAACATAATGGAAAAGATTGCAATTGTGATGTTATGAATGCATGTCATAATGGAACAAACTATCAAGTTACCAAGAGTGCACATTCACTTTCATACTGACTTCGGTTTGAATGACTAGTTTTGGCGGAGCTCCCATGTATGATGTACTATGTCTACGTAGAGGTGCAGCAATGTTACAGATTTTTTTTTTTTTACATAATCAGTACTTCCTGTTCAAAATATTTCTTTAAATTTTATGGAAATTTAATGAACTTTCAACTTTCAAGTCTTTTTTTCGAATAGCAGCTTCTTTGATTTGTCCAATATATGAGGTAAGCCGATATTCAGGGCACATATTTACATTTGCAAGACACCCTGTCATTGTCAGGTTATATAGTATACTTTTACTGTTCCAGCTACCCAGCCTAAGGCCAGCAGTGCGGGTAGACCCATGAAGAAGGGAGCCAACGTGTGAACACTTAACACGCCTTTTTAGTGCTATACATCGTTAATATCGTTATCAATACCATTTTAACTTCTAAGCTCTCATAAAATTCATGTTTGCTCCGAACAATAACTGCACTAAGAATTTCCTTGCAGGTGTTTGTGGGGACAATAAAGATTCTGTATTCTGTATTAGAAGGGCAAAGCCCATATGACTCACATGCTCCTAAAAGAACTTGCAATATTTAATATGAAAATGAGAGCCCAGAAGAAGAAGAAAAAAAATGAAATGGTGGCATTCAAATGTAAATAACCAAATGAATCTTTTGATGCTTTTGATCTTGCCATGACTTTGAGCTCCTTCTCCAAACACACTCGTAAACTATAGCAAAAGTTGTATTATGCCAAAAAAGTGAAGTGACCTTAGGGTGACCTTGGGATGACCTGGACCTCAGTGACCTTGATATTAAAATGACCTTGACCTTCACATGATCTCTCATGCTCATGTATGATCAAATAACAGGGGTGAGATTTAACCCAGGAGACTAACTAGCCCGCCGGGCTAGCTAGTAAGTAAAGTGAGCTAGCCCGCATCGTTTTTAGGCAGCCCGACAATCGCGTATTTACGGCAATGAGTACAGTGCATTAGACCAACTTCTTTATCGAAAATGAGCCAAGATCGATCTTCGCCATCTGAACCTTTCAGCCATGCAGTCTGAAAATTTCTTTTTCTCTTCGATTCATACTCTCTTGTCACGCTTTTTCTTCTGCGAACTAGATTTCGCCTTCTTTGGCGGGGGTTCGTTGACCCCAGAAATAAAGTTCCACATTTTCGGATCAACAACCGTCACCTTGACAATACACGTAATTTGTAGCGAGTGTCTTTTTCACAAACAAAGCAGGAAGCACGCTTGGCGCGAAAGGGAATTAGGCAAAGGGAAATAATGCTCGCGTATGTTTCATACTCCTTGCCGACGAACAGTGACCTAAAAACGCTCTCGCTTCGGACCGAGCTTCTAAAAGTCTGCAAGTAGTATCTTTTTTTTTTCAGGTCGCCAGGCGGGCTGGCTCAATTATAAAGTGAGGTCGCCCGAGCCGGTTTTAAGTCGCCTCGGGCGACCGGGCGACCGCTAAATCTCACTCCTGAAATAACCCCATGTTGATGCATATTATGGGTTAAATATACAGCCATTCCACTGTACTATGACCAATTTTTAAA
Source organism: Oncomelania hupensis (assembly GCA_036898135.1). Lineage (NCBI taxonomy): Eukaryota > Metazoa > Mollusca > Gastropoda > Littorinimorpha > Pomatiopsidae > Oncomelania > Oncomelania hupensis. The sequence continues at coordinate 38,273 of JBAHVR010000320.1, forward strand.
AATGTTTTTTGTAAGGCTGAAAGGACCTTGACCTTCAAGATCAACGCAAAAATGGAACATACATGAAAGATCAATCTATTATCTCCAAGTACAAATAGTGTATACTATCTCTCATAGTTTAGGGTAAAGGTCACTTCAAAGTACCTCTACAAACTGACTTTGGACGGCTCCAGTGGCCATGACCTTAAAGCGAGGTTGACCAAATTTTAATAGTATGTGTGTCTCACTGATATCTATCAAGCATCAAAGAAATGATTCTTTCAGTATTAATAACTATTGGAAAATGGAATTTTCTGAAAAATTCAAATTTTTTATTACCATTTGTTGATTTTGTGACTTTGACCTTAAAGTGAAACCATTCTATTCACTGATGACACAAGTATATCAACTAACAAGTTAGTATCTCGTATTGCCCCAAGTCGACGTGCGGTGGTCCCGTTTAGCCACAAGCTGAAACGGGGATATCCCAAACCTAAAAATAGAATAGAGAATTCTGGGAAATCTGTTCTCGCGAAGATGTGCTTGCTGAAATGAAACGAAAGTTGGGAGAGGAACTGCATATTTCTGGTAGTGAACAAAGGCAGAAACGTGTCAGCAGTATTATCAGCGATGGAGTTATAATGGACGAAGTGCTCCATACCTATGAGGTTGCCTTTGCTCGAGCAAAGAAACTAAAGAAGGATTTAGCCGACGTTATTTCAGAAAAGGATTTATCTACCCATAATTCCCCTGGGTTTTGAAGTTTCTAAAAAGTTATTTCAGGCCGATGACGCTCTATGGAGCTCAAAGCATGTAAAGGGAAACAATCGGTTGTACTCGCACGTCGATAGAGACATAGAAGAGAGATACTAACTTGTTAGTTGATATACTTGTGCTGATGATCATTTTCAAGGTCTCATGGTTATACACTATCTTACAAAATTTGATTGTGATAGTTTGAAATAGGTTCAGAGATACTAACTCTCAGCCACTTTCAAGTTTTGCACAGATAGACAGCAAATGGGGAACAGACGTACAATTTTTTTTTTTTTTTTTTAAATGTAATTTGTGGACTACTCAAGACTCATCTCACAGCTTTTCAAAAATCTAGTAACAAATTTGGGGGGTAGGGGAGTTCTTTATTTATAGTCTGTTCACTAATTAAGTGATATTAAACTTAATTTTAATACTAAATAAATAAATAAATAATTTTTTTTTAAATAATGATAATCGTATTCGTAAGTAATTTTTTTAAACAAGTCTTTATAACCATTAAACCATTCAACTCTTGAACATTGAAATATCAACATCATAATATTAAAAGTACATTGCGTACAATTATAACAAGTTTCCTAATATGATTACACGATATAATAGAATTTTCAATTTTCAGCATCAGTTCATTATCAGCTAATATGTTCTATAAATAACATTATTTACAGAAAATAATATTGATACTATTATCGGGCAGCATAATGATATATATATATTAAGCTGTCCGATAACAGTATCAATATTATTTTCTGTAAATAATTTGTTCAAAAACGGACAGTGTAATAAAAGTTGTTCAAGTAATAAAAGTTGTTCAAAGATGGGGGAATACATGACTCACATTGCTATGTATGCGGGTCAAAAAAGGATCACTGTTGATGCATAATGAAGCAAGGAAGATGTTATGTTCACTTTATGACTCTTTGTGACACGTTTTACGATATTTTGGTTTGGAAACAGTCCTGAGCAAGTTGTGTCCCTTCACATGTGTCTATGACAATTTGGTTGGTTTGTACAAAATAAAGACAGAAACTATAAGGGTAAAACCCATATGACTCGCATCCTCCTTTTTGAACTCTCAATTTTAACATCAAAATGAGTGCCCAGAAAAAACAAAATGATATGGTGGCATTAAAATGCAACGTAATTCAGACTTTCATCTTTTTATTTTGTTAGTTAGTTATTGTTTATAGGGTCCAGCAGACTGCAAAGAGCCTATCGGGATCACAACTGACATCCAGCTCCAAATACTTATGTACTATCAAATAAAGTACAGCAAATGTATAATGCCAACCCCCCCAAACAAATTGTGACCTTGTGATGACCTTGACCTTCAATGACCTTGACCATGGGATGAAATTTATTTTAACACTCACAGACAAGGATTTTTTTGGTTTATTCACCTTTATTTTAAATTTAGGAAATGTAAAATATCTTTACTATTAAACTTTATATTCTATTTTCTGTGTATTTTTCAAATGTGTGTGAAGCTTTGTAAATTGTGCTATGTTATTGACAAGTTGGGGGTAGGGATGGCTTTTTTCCCTATCAATTGAGGTTTATTTCCATTGTATTAGGTACTCCAAGCCCTTCATTGGCTCTTGTCCGCTCGGCAGTTTTGACTTAGTTTTCACTTCACTTTCAACACTTATTATTAATGTAAAACTGCATCAAAACGAACAGTGGCTGTATTCAAATAAAAATTGAAAGCTTTATCTTTACATCTGTGTTGTTTTTAATGCATGTTTATGCAAAAGATTCCGAGAAAACAGCTTTTGAATACGCCCCTATCCGAGCGCTGAATGCCGCTGCGAAAAAGTTGTCACCGTCGTTTGCTGAGAGGTGACTCGTTTCAAAGTCTAAGCGCTTTGCGATACTTCATTGGATGGCCTAAAAATAAGAACCAATGAAAAGTTCGGATACTTAGCTTCATTTACATATAAATATGGTGGGCTCTCGTGTGTAAACGTTTTGTTACGAGCCGAACAAAGTGGATAAAGCGGTTTTGATGTAAGTTTGATTTTAACTAGAAGTTTAAAAATTAGCAAGAAATAAAGAGCAGACTTTCCTTTATAAAACTAGGGTATTTATTAATTTGTGCATTACTCTATCGCGGAGCGCTTTGCCGTAGAAAAGTGTACCAAACGGTGTTCGTATTTTCTTGCGGCCATGGCGTAGTAGCACACTAGTAGGCCTATAATTTGCCGGCACGCACTGCGAATTTGATGATTTCCAAACTTTGAAGCACCAAAACGGCTGAACATTACATGGGATAGGCCTGAAGAAAATTGGGCTTGGAGTATAACATATGAAGGGGTTACCTGTCAAAAATCAGCTTTCTGGTATCAATATTGGCTTCACTTTGAGACTCCAAAGTTGTCAATTTCTTCAATTCCAAAACGTTGCCAAAAAAACACCAACATTCGGCATTTTCAAACATTAATAACTTTTTACCTATTTGTCCTATGTGGGAAAAAAATATACCACTGTGTTCAGAATGAAAAGCTCTTTAAATCTATGTCAGTTTTGTGATGAGGAAATCATTTTTTTAAAATGGCTTTTGACTACCTAATTGTATGCAATGTAACGGGTTTTACTTGTGTGAGATGAGCTTTGATATAAAAGTGATAAAAATAATCAATTGTGTTTTATTTCACAATGAAGAGATTTGCGCTTTGTGTGTAATATTGTAAAATATTCCATTCCATGCAAAGCTTTGAGCAAGTTTTTTTTGGCTTTGTCATTTTTCATGAAGTGTGTCAGGAACTTTTAGAACACACCTTGAAGGTAGCAAGCCACTTGTTTATTAAAGTATAAGGAGATGTACGTCTTACAATGATTATCTGGACATTAGGAGTACAGGTAAATACATACACACACACTGGTAAAATAAAGGTCTCACTATCTCGCTTATTGGTTCTGATAAATCTATAGCTCAAGTTAAAAATATGATAAACAAATCTGTCTTAACATTTTTTTTTTTTCAAAAAGTGGGGAAAAGTGGGAAGTCCAATGTTAAATATCGTAAAACGTGTCATGAGTAACCATAACTAAATTCCAGGACACTAAAGCAGACATGCCTACTCTCAATTTGAAGTTTCCGTATTAGCTTTTTCAAATTTCAGTATTACTATTACGATTTCCGTATTTACTTTTACTGCCTTGTTTTTGCACTCATCCTTTTTGATATTAGAGAAATTGAGCGTGCGTTCGTAATGATGAGAGTAGCGTAAGCCTATCGTTTCGAGAACTACTTTTGGTCTTGACGTCACAGCTTTTTGCGCAGTGCAAAGGTTAAAGTGCGTGGGTTACGGCTGTCTGGCCTATTTGCCTTACGAGTGACCGTGAGAAACGGGATTTATACGAACGCTGAAATCGTAAGTAGTTTGTATCGACATTTGTAATTTTTCAACTGTAATGTATTATTTTCTCGATAGTTCATTGTCTTAGGAATGAAGTTATCATAACTTTTGGTTGATGTGTTAGTGAGGAAAGTGTTTTTACAGATCTACACGCAACCAACTCGAATGTCTTGTTTAGAGTGACATGGCGGCCATGCGGCCGCAAATAGAAAGGGACCTCACGCTTGAATGTAATAATTACGTCATACGCATAGTGTTGCCTCCCTTCTCATTACAAATGTGAGTTTTCACGCGATTACACTTACGGTACGGACAGTATATAAGGACTTGCGCTCAATCCCTCTTTCTAAAGTACGTATCATTTTCGTAGTCGTAGGGTACTAATTTGCATTTACTGTAGTAATACACCAACGATGCTCTACGGCTACGTTACGGAAAGCAATTACGAACGCACGCTCAATTTCTCTAATATGCGAAGAATCCAGTGATAGATTGATTTGCTGCCACAATGATCTTTTTCTTCTCCAAAGCCTCGTAATTCTTCATATACTGTGGGCCTTCCGCGTGCCGCTTGATGTCGTTCATATCACCGGCGGAGATGCCAAACTGGTTGGCACAAATCGTACTTTTGAGTCAGTGCTGCCGCGAATAACGAAAGGACACTTTTCCGAATACGAGGCAAGAAATGTCCGCCCCTTGCGCGTTTTTTTTAAAAGATTCAGATTCACAATCACTTTGCTTAGCCATTCGTTTGAACGCCATGTTTTACATTCTGTCTCACGAGCACCAATCTTTACTGCGACTGTGCAAAAACGGGTTCGGCAAACTTCGGTGCCTCTACCGGAAACTTCGATGTCACAGGTCTCCACTGCGACTGCGCATTGCGGCATTAAACCTTCGGAAAAAGGTCATGCGGCCAACGATTTCGATTTTTTTTCTTTATCATTTTTTTAAATTTCCGTACCGTAAAACAAATATCCGTATTTTCTTGCCGAGTTTTTCAAATTTCCGGAAAAAATATGGAAATTCCGTACGGGTAGGCATGTCTGCTAAAGGGCTGAATCGAGAGACCCAGTTCTGAATGGTGCTGCATTTGAGTTCATCAGTGTAGCAAGTTGAAGGATAAGACACTAATTTAGGTTTGGTAATCCTATCGTCTAGTTCAGAAGAAATTCAAAGAGATGTAGATTTGCCTAGGCCAAGTTCATGTCCGACGTTCATGTGATTAAGACCAGGCTTAAGAAGGTAGATTTGCCCTAGAGAGTGAATGTGCACCTTTGGTTAGAAAAGAAAAAAAAACATGTGTCCTACCTTTGGTATCCTCATTGTGCACCTTCTTCATGTGAACATTGTAGCCCTTGATGCTGCTGAATTCTTTGTCACACTGCGCACAACGTGGCATGACTCTGCCTTCTTTTGGAGATTTTGTCTTTTTCCCTTCTGATGTTTTGCTGTTCTTGGAGCCCCGGGGACGCCCTCGCTTGCGTTTTAAAACAGGGGCATCATCATCATCACCATCATCATCGTCTTCATGCCAAGATTCTTCACTCTCTGTTTTCTTAATTTTTCGTGTTTCACTTTGATCCTCGCTATCAGTGGATGACATGTTTTCAGGGTCTAGGAACATTGCGGTCGCATCTTCATCATCATCTGCTTCCTCTTCTTGATGTAGAACTTCTGTCTTCTTGGCCTTGGCTTTTGGCTTTGGTTTTGGACCTGGCTTCTTTTTTGCTTTCTCTGCACTTTTAACCTTCTCTTTCACACTTTTGGGCCCACGCAGTGGAATTTTCCTCTTTGGTTTTGGTGGAGTTGGTTTTGTCCTTGTTTTAGCTTTCTTTGTGTGAGGCACATAGTCATCATCGTCTCTGTCACTTTCCAAAGTCTCTTCTACACTGTTGTCATCTTCTTCTTCATAGATGTCACCTGAGGCGAAAGTAGGCGGAGGCACTGACAAGGCGGGTGGCGATTTCTTGGTTAAAGGTGTTGATGCTGATTTTGATCCAGATGTCAATGGAGTTGATGTAGTAATAGTTGCTGTTGCAGGCGGAGCAGAGATGGGTGGCAGGAAATCTGACCTGGGGTCATTGGACAGGTTGGGTTCGTCAATGACAGGGAGAAGGAGTGATGGATCATCAGGCGGGGGAACTGGAATGTCCAACAAGGCCAAAAAGTTCAGGATGCGAGAAGCCCCAGCTCCACCTCCAGACATCAGTAAATCTGCGGACAAGCAAAAGCAATTATCTGAAAATTTATTCTCAAAGAAAACTAGAAAAGCAAAGCAAATCTGACTCACATGCTCCTTCAAGATCAACACAAAATCGGAAAACATATAATATATATGAAAGATCAATCTATCATCTCTAAATACAACACGTTTGGACTTAATATCTCTAATAGTTTAGGTTCAAGTTCACTTCAAAGTACCTATACAAAATGCCTTTGGACAGCTCCAGTGACCTTGACCTTAGAGTAAGGTTGGCCAAATTTGCAAAGTATTCGTGTCTCATTGATATCTATCATGCATCAAAGAATCACAAGTTCAATATGATAGAACTTAAAATAAAAATAATAACCTAGAAAAAAAAGTGAAAAATTCAAATGTCATTTCTGGACTAACATTTGTTGACCCTGTAACCTTGACCTTGATGTTGATTGATTGATTGGTTTATTGTTGCTTTAGGTCCAGCGGACTCTTCCGAGCCAAATCAGGACCGGACAACCCCCGATCCGCATAAAAGATCTGCCGAAACAACCCTAGTGGGAAGATTGAATGCCCTCCACCGGCCAGTCACTTTACAATAAGGACATCCCACGCGGGGGACGGCTGAGGGTTGACCTCAACTACGCGAACACCCCGGTTACAAAAACAAAATAGAATACAACCATCATTATAAATCATCAACAAAACACATACATATAAAATGCCTATAGTGCGAAATAATACAATCATAGGAAGCCCTAGTGACCACCCGGCAGAAAGCGTCCAACACTCCCAAGCTGATCCAACAGACCTCATACACAAACAAGGAGTCTTGTCCAGGAAGAGTTTTCAAGAAAAAAGGTAGGTCATTGATCTAGCGAAGAAGAAGAAAGTATAGCAGAGTGATAGGACAGATCAGGAATGGGAAAAAGCAAATGATGAAGACAGCGACAGTGGGAATTTAAAGCACTAAATTTCCAGAAAGTGGGGATACTATTTATACTGAAACCCCCGGCACTCCAACTGGGGGAACTGTTGCCGCAGTGAATTAATCATGCCTACAAAGGCAAGACAGGTTTTCAACTGGGGCTTTCACTGTTCCCTTTATAGGTTAGAACAATCTACAGTGACAAGATTGCTCATGACCCCAAGGGGTTGACCTTGATGTGAAGTCATTTATTCATTGATAATTTTTCAGGTCTCATGGGTATACACCATCTTACCAAGTTTGGTTGTGATAGTTGAAATAAAGTTTTTGCACAGACTGTCGGCAAACACACGTGTACAGATGTTCATTTTTTTTTAAAAATACATTATTTTAAATCATTTTTTGATTATTTAGGATTACAGATTTTTTAAAATCTGGTAATTTTTTTTTTTAGGGGGGGGGGGGGGGGGGTGTGTGAGTACATAGACTCACGTTCGTATGCATGAGCGCCAAAAAATTAAAATAACATAGACAACATTCGTTCATGGTGTTCTTGCACACATCCTGTATATTCGTTGATGATATTCTTGCACACATCCTGTAAATCAGAAAACAGGTGTTAAAAGCAATGGTCGGTTCAATAAATCTCATGGAAGTGCCAAAAAATTATGCTGATGGTAAAAAAAATACCTACAGCCAGCAGATCACTTCTCCTTTGTGCCTTTCTGTTTCATTCATCCCTACCTTTTTCTAAGCTAATGATATATTTGCTCCGTTTCACTGAATCATAGTCATACAGCATGTTAATTATTATCGTTTGCAGGCATATTTCAGTTTAGATCAGTGGGCAAGTTAAAACTTCTGGTTCACAGCACCCCTGGAAATACACACACAAAAAAAAAAAAAAAAAAAAAAAAAGTCATGAAATCACCTAGCAATTCAAAGATGTAGATTTGCCTTATGTACAACTGCTCATAAACAGAGGTGCCAACCCCCTAATCTTCTTGTCAGTATTTCCGGACCCGTTTGTCAGTATTTCTTAACACTTGTCAGTATTTTTTTTCTTGCAAAACCCAGCCTACATTTATAACGACAGGCTTACCCCTGAAATAGCACGCCATTTTCAGTCCTCTAAAATCACCATGAAAATCAGCTTGTTGAACATCACACTTGTTTTACTCTAAAATCACCAAGAAAATCAGCTCGTTGAACAATACACTAGTTTTACTTAAAATGAATGATACTGATAGTCTTTCCAATAAAAGCAATGTCAGCAACAAAACAGTTCTATTGTTTCAAGGACTTAGCAGTTGCCTTTTTGAGAAATGTTGGAGAGTTTGTTTTGTAGCAGTCAATATTTGAATTTCTTTATTTCAAATGCAGAATGGCATTCAGTGTCTTCCCATAGTCCCTCTAAAGTCAGTTTTATTTTTTCTAACCAGAGAAAAGACCCTTTCACATGAACAGTTGGACACAGGGAACAGGAGAATCCTCAGTATGATCTTGGACAGTAAGTAAGCTTTGTGTCTAGCAGAGGCAAAATGCCTGGCAACATCATCAAAGCCACCATGACTTATAAAAAAATCGAAGCCACAGACAGTACAGCGTGCGCACTTTGTTGACAGTTTCGATGCAAGGATGCATGGATGTGCTTCTGTGTATGAATGCAGAAAATCTTGCAGTCGTTTAGTTGCAGGTTTTGTTTTCTTTGATGACGAATCGGCTTCGTCATCAGACTTAGCAGCTTTTCCTTTTCTGGGTCTACCACGTCCTGCCGTTTTCGTGATTTTGAACACTCTGAAAGGCTGTGAAGACTATTATGGAGGGAACTTGTACAGGTCTATTTTTAGACTAGGGGTAAGGTATGGGTAGGGTAGGGTTGGGTAACCCTAACCCAGAGCTGCCTACCCCCAGATTACCCAGCTCTTACTTTTAGCTACCCTTAAGTGTATTTTTAGAGGCGCATGAGTAACGCTCATGCGTTCGACTCAAAACAATTGTGAGCATTGTTACAAAGGTACATTTAGATTACTAATTGTAAATGGTGTAAAATAAAAAGAAAAACTCACAAATTTGTAGATGCGCAGTTTATTTCTCTTGCAGTTATATTTACATACAAACACACACACACACTTGTCACTAGCGCGCACACACACACACACGCACACTGTAGACTGATTAAAGCTGCAGCTGGGCAGAATATGCACTCTTCTTCTTCTTTTCAAACGCAATGCATATTTTCAAAGGGTCGCGCGTATTGCGTATTTTTTCCCAGCCTTGCGTAACAAAATACGCGAAATGCGTACTTTAGGCAGCTCTGCCTAACCCAACCATACCCTAATCTTAGTTGATGTGAGTCTAAAAATAGATCTGTACAAGTTCCCTCCATTATAGTCTTCACCTCGAAAGGCTAAGAACGAGTGTTTTCATCGACATAGGACAAATGAATCACGTGTTTGATTCGGGTAGCGCATGCTTGATTCGGCTTTCATCACGTGATTGATTAGGCACAGTCCAAGGAGTACTGGTACAGTCATGAATCGAAAAGCGTGTCGGAAAATACCGCAGGCACACAGCAACATTCAGTGAGTGCATGAGTACTATTCCAGTGATCAGGTTGGTTTGAGGAGTCAATAGGTAAATGACTGATTGATCAGAAAATCAATAGGTCATTTTCAAAATCAATAGGTCAAAAAACTTAATTATCAGAAAATCAATAAGTCCTTTTTAAAATCAATACTTAAAAAAAAAAAAGCTGTTATATTAACGCCATGGAAAAAACTTTCATTCACTGAACACGAACAAAGACAATTAACGGTTTTTATTTGTTGAACTGAGATTATGTTTATCTCTCTCCTCTCTCTCTCTCTCTCTCTCTCTCTCTCTCTCGATCAGTTACCACTGAAGTGAACTGTCAACTGTTACTCAGCACTACATGCATTTCGGCCTGAGCAGGAACTTCTTGTTCCCGCGATGCGCTGACATTTTCTAGGTTCTCACCGCGCGAAACGCTAAATAACAGTTAGGCCTTTTATCATCTTTGGGCAATTTTTGGGAGGCATTTTAAAATATCACGATTCGCGACTCTGCAGACGGCAAGTGACATAATGACATCATCGCCTACTAAAATTTGGGATCGGAACTAAACTGAAAGTAGTCTCGGCCAATCACACATTCGTGTACACTTTGCGTTGTGTCAAAAGCAAGCATAGACTGTATGGTTACTAATTTCGTTTCACTTCGGCAAGTTATTGCTTTAAAAGACAGTTCGTTAGGTAAACCCATTTCCGTTTTCTATTCATTGTTTTGAATCAAAACTTCGCTCAGAAAAAAAAAAAGATCTGAATAAATTGAGGTCAGCGAGGATGATGTATCCTTTTGAAAATGGTACCCCTTGGGGTCATGAGCAATCTTGTCACTGTAGATTGTTCTAACCCATAAAGGGAAAAGTGAGAGCCCCATTTGAAAACCTGTCTTGCCTTTGTAGGCATGACAGATTCACTGCGGCAACAGTACCCCCGTTGGAGTGCCGGGGGTTTCAGTATAAATAGTATCCCCACTTTATGGAAATTTAGTGCTTTAAATTCCCACTGTCGCTATCTTCCTCATTTACTCTTTCTCATTCCTGCTCTGTCCTATCACTCTGCTATACTATCTTCTTCTTCGCTAGATCAATGACCTACCTTTTTTCTTGAAAACTCTTCCTGGACAAGACTCCTTGTTTGTGTATGAGGTCTGTTGGATCAGCTTGGGAGTGTTGGACGCGTTCTGCTGGGTGGTCACTAGGGCTTCCTATGATGTTAGTATTTAGCACTATAGGCATTTTATATGTATGTGTTTTGTTGATAATTTATAATGATGGTTGTATTCTATTTTGTTTTTGTAACCGGGGGTTCGCGTAGTTGAGGTAAACCCTCAGCCGTCCCCCGCGTGGGATGTCTTTATTGTAAAGTGACTGGCCGGTGGAGGGCATTCAATTTTCCCACTAGGGTTGTTTCAGCAGATCTTTTATGCGGATTAGGGGTTGCCTGGTCCTGATTTGGCTCGGGGGAGTCCGCTGGACCTAAAGCAACAATCAATCAATCAATCAATCATTTTGAAAATGGTCATAGGCTTGACTGACTGCCTGGAAAATCAATAGGTCGTATGACCGACTCACTGTCAAGTCAATAGGTCATTTCAAAATTCTATGGGTAAAATGCTGAAAACCGACGTCCATCCTGATCACTGCTATTCTGAGACCAGAAACCGGTACAGAAGCACCGCTGACAAAGATAAACGATCGCCAACTTCTCCGTATTCTTATAAAAGCTACCGTATTTCTGGTATTTAATTCACTTCTCTGGAATTAAATACGGTCAATCCGTACTTGTTGGCACCTCTGCATAAAGTTCGTGTGCACTATTCAACGATTTATTAATTATAATAACTAATAAGTTATGCACGCATATTTTTAGTGGCTTGATCAGTGTTCTTCAACTTTTCTGTCAACAGCATACCTACAAAGACGTCTGAGTAAACGTTCTTGTTTGTAGATATTAAGCATTGATAATTTGTCATGAACTTGAAGCAACTTACGCAATTTTTTAAAGAGTGTGATTGTCGAATCAATGTCAAACGTTTATATTTTTAAAAGGATTATATTACATTATAATACACTGCTAACAATATAAATTCATGTGGCACATTTTTTTAGTCTAATTAATTTGTTTGTGTGTGTAACTTCACAATCCGAAACATCCCGGTCTTATAGGTGTTTAGTTATTTTGTTTAAATGATGGAATATTTATTTTCATAGACTAATAATTATGCATCAAAACTTGTTTTTATAACATTATAATTTGATTTCTTTCTTGTTGTGGTCACTATAGGTTTTATTTTTTGTGATACCGCCTACGTACATAATCATAATGTCACACTATTTGTGAAATATTCTGCTTGCTGAAAGTTGTGTAACTCAATACGGAAGAAAATCTAATTTTTATTTTTGAAATTTTTATATTGACTGCATCCTCATTCCTGTAACATTATTGAAGGGAGGGAGGAAACCGGAGTGCCCGGAGAAAACCCTCGGTGACCTCAATAGTCTCGTACATGAGTCACATACGTTCGCCCCTTGCGGGAATCGAACCCGCGACCTTCGGCATAGGAAACCGGCGACTTATCCACTGCGCCACCCCCAAGATGGACAGAGTACTGCTCTGATCTTTACAACCACACACCAAACGGAAACCCATCAGTTCTAGCATGTCCCCAGAACAGAGAAGAAGAAGAAATCCTCCCAATTCTCTAAGTTGAGGCAGCAGAACAATCGCTGAAGAAGGAGAACTCAGCTGGAGTGGACAACATAACTGAGGAATTGCTTCAAGCAGAAGAATAACCGATGATTGACACCCTCACCATTATTTGTTTTATAACAAGATCTGGCAGAGTGGGGAGTGGCCTACACCATGGACCCAGTTGCTTGTCATCACTCTTCATAAAAAAGGTAACCTTTAGGAGTGTGAAAATTACCGCACCATTTGCATCATCAGCCATCCCAGCAAGGTCCTCCTAAAAATAATACTCAACAGATTGAAACCCCAAGCTGAACAAATCATAGCTGAAGAACAAGCAGGATTCAGGGCAGGGCAAAGTACCACTGAACAGATTTTGAACCTCAGAATAATCTGTGAGAAATACATACAGCACCAACGTCTACATCATGTGTTTGTAAACTTCAAGAAAGCATTTGACCGAGTCTGGCATGCAGCTCTCAGTCTGTGGGCAACGGTTGCGATAGGCAAGTTCAACCCAGCACTAAAGCTTCATGCCTACATGGTCAGTCTGCTTTGACCTGTGTACAGTAATTCGCTGACTAGCAGACGACAGAAGGTATAATTAAGCATACTAGGCTACAGCTTCATAAAATAAGCCATGAAGTCACCCAGCTGACCAATCACCCGCCACCCCAGCAGTGGCACTAATAGTCTTGAGATCTCGCGCGCTTGGGCTGAACACAGCGTGGCGATAGCTAGTCTTTGTCCGAACATCATCGCCGCACGACACACGTTAATAGATCTCTCTAGAGGAAGACTCGGCAGGTGACGGATGAAAATCATTCAGCGCAGGATATAGCCAGAGCCTAACATTGTCAAGAAGGCAAATGATCAATTGTTTATTTCATTGCGATTATTTGATATAATTATTGGATTATGTTTGTGAAATTTTGCCACGTTTTAGAAATAGAACAGTGACTGTTAGTGAAACTTTGCTTGCCCATGTGGCGAACCCAACTGATTTCGCAAACACGAGGTAGACCGAGTGACCAACGATTGTTTTTCCTATTGGTATTATTGCAGATCAGTGGCTGTACCGGAGAATGTGTATATTATTAATTATTTCTCCCTGTGTTTATTTTAGCCATGATATATATATATACAGGGTTGATAGTCTTTACTTTTTTTCTTTAAAGAAATAAATGTATTTTCTTTAAATTTTTAAAAAAAAATAAATGTGTGTTAAATACATAAATGATTATTTATTGCTCAGCTCAGACCCCCCAAAAAGTGGTATGCAGTTAAAAAAAATTACATAGGCCTACAACTTCTGTTAAAACCCATGTAATCTATGAACACACTGAAAAAAAAAATCAAGAACAAATAATGTGATTTGATTTCATATTTTATTAACAAGAATAGAAATATTACACTAATATTTTTCTAATCTGTCCTTGCAACACTCATTCAGACCCCTTCCAAGCATTTTAACCCATGCACATTAACGAGACAAAGAAATTAAGCTAAGCTAAAACATTCAAATACAGCAGCTAGAATAAAAAGAATCTAAATTTAAAAATGAGCGTCTCTGCTGACTTTCCTCCAACAAAGTTGTAGTATTCCATAAACGTTTCAAAAAATTTTGGCAAACTTTCATGACTCGAATCACTGCAGGAAGCCATCTTCTTTTCACGATCTCAAAATTTAATATGAACTGATGCAGGGTAGGCTAGCGGCAATGTCTACGTACATAGGCTAATCCAAACCGCCTCAAACTGGCTGCAAATGGGTCAAACTGGCTTCGCGCATAGGCACCTGTTTTTTTTATGGCGGAAAATCAAACTGAAGTAACGAAATTTTTAACAAAAGAAATCGATAACCGTTATTTTTTTTTATTATTCGTTTTTTTTTAATTTTTAAAAACATTAACGCTTTAAATTTTTTTAACTAAAAAATTTAATTCGCTAAATCGATAAATCTTCTAACCCTGTATGTATAGGAATTAGGTTGGAGATTCCAGTGGACCTCGGACTTAGAACTGTTCGTCTCTTAAGTTACAAGATTAAGTGGAGATGATCTCACTGAGGGCTATTTCTGCCAACAGTGAGACACTCTGCACAACCTTTGTAAACAAGGCGTTGCAGAAAATCGTCTCATATTTTGCAGACGAGCAGGCATCTTGGTCCACAGCTGGGAACAAGCTCCACAGAGAGGCAACCCTGACACGTGGCCTGCAACCTTGGCTTGAGCAGCAAGAGCAGTGTGCTCCACTGGCTCACTGGTCTACAACCCAGAAGACGAGACCACAACACCGCTTAATGACGAGACAGTTAAGTCACTAGAAACCGTGCATCAAAACTGCTCTAGAAGGACTGTGCGATAGTCCACTCTTCCAGAAACACGAATAGGACAGAAAGCACTATTAGCCCAATGATGAGACAGTAGCTGCATAGATCTCTATCAAGGAGCAAACTACTCGAAATGAAAATTGGACATTTAAGTTAGTATAGTGATTAGAAGATTTTGTATAGAGTAGAGGAAATAAATGTGTGATACTTATTTTACTGTTAACAAGTGGCTGGACTACCTATGTTTTATAGCCGTGCGAGAGCTAGTGTGTCAGTGATTCTTTACACTGTTCTCCCTATCTCTGTAACCCCATCCTAACACAGACCGGGCCAAACTTATAAATGTATCAAGATCGTCCAGAGCCCAAAAAAAATAGACCCACCGTCACAGCAACCATGAGAGTATACATCAGCCCTAACATTAATTATAGAACTTTTTTTTAGAAGTTATCAAAAGCCTATATGACAAGGCTACCAGTGCAGTCCTCCACAACAGCGCCATCGGAAACTGGTTCAGAACAACAATCAGTGTACGTCAAGGATGCCTACTCTCTCCAACACTCTTTAACACTTTCCAGAGACAGGAATGACCAAGCTGAGAGATTGTGCAGTTTTTAACGCAATTTTTACCACTTCTCAGCATAGATATAATTATAAGTGAACAAATGGAATTAAATAAACATTAAGTCACTTTACTTTTGGCTCATAAAACCATACTTTACACAAACATGCAATCAACTTATCAAGACTATTTTTCTGTAGTAAAGATCATATGCATTCTTATACTTTAAAAAAAAAAAAAATCACCAAATCATTTAGGTATTACAAACGAAAATTTTAATTTGGTTCAGGATGTTTTATTTTGTTTTTATTATATAGTGCAAACCTTTAGAAGATTAAAACAATTTAAATTGTTAACATCGGTCAATATTAACTTATTAAGGCACTCATTTTACTGTTCAAAGTGGGTAACCCTAACACAAAAATAAAACATGTTTTTCCCAGAAGTGGCTCGGATGTCTAAAATTAATACAAAGTGCATAAAAAGGCACTGTATTTACACAACAAATAGCAGAACCCTCTAGTATGCTCAGAAAACAAAACGTTTTGCCAGTTTCAGCAGAATATATGAAAATAATGATGCAATTTATAAATATTCATAATTCATATTAATTAATTAATTGTTCGACAATATGAAGACCTTTTTGAGAGTTATACAACATAAAAAATAATACATTAAAAGCCTAAATTGGGTTTAAGAGTTATAACTTGGGACCTGTAGACAATCAAGCGACATTAACCCACTTACAGACATAGTATTATTACTGCCGTACTGATGTACAAGAATAACTATTAGTAGTAGGCCTAACTCACTTGAGCAGTGATGCACAAGGACCCCGGACATTGACCGCTTGATTTTTTAAATGTCCGATTGTGAAACCTCAAGGCGGACACCTTGTCCGATTAAAACGATGGCGAGTCGGACACGTGTCCGATAGTTTTCGCGTATTTTGCATGGATGGCGAAATGTTTATGCCTCGCTAGACGGAAAACCAAACGTCGTCTGCATGCTGAAACGTATACATGCCTTATCTCCCTTGTCATCGCCTGCGTGGGATTGCTATTTTTATCCCGAGTCACAAAGCAACACAGCCAACCAGCGCCCTTGAAACATATTGTTTTAGTCAATCGGACTTGAGTTTACGTTGGATCGGTGTTGGCGTTGTACTTGTACTTTTGGTAAAGAGAGATTAGTCTTATATAGTCTTATATAGCGCACTTATAAGCTCAGAGAGCTTCTCAAAGCGCTGGCCACTACTATCCAGCAATCACAAAATAGTTTGCTGAAGTCAGGATTCGAACCCACGTCGCCCAAGACACAAGTCGAGCGCTCTGACGACTGAGCTATCCCTGCCGTACTTTTGGTAAGCCAAACATTCGATCGAAATTATCGGAAATGTCTGCGAAAAAAAGACTGAAGGCGGATAAAAAACAAATCTCAATCATCGTCTTATTTGCGGGTAATTCAGCTCCCAGCACATTAAAAGAAGCAGAGCCTATACGATTTGTGGAGGATTCTTCCGATGCCGATGGTCGCGAGGCCGAGAAACCGTCAACTTCGAGTCAGCCTACTAGTAGCAACAACACATCATTTTTTCGAAACCCAAAAAAAAAATTTTTTTTGCCTAAATTTAATACAGGATAACATGCATATTGCAAAACAAATTCATTTTTTAACATAAGTCGAACACTTTTTTTTTTATAGCCATTAAAGAAAAAACGCCGAATCAACAGTTTCAGCTCTTTTTCCATTTTAGGTGACCGGCCGATGGCCTGCTTATATATTGGACAGAATGTTAATTTAACGCTTTAATAAGTTAGTCCTCGATGTGATCTTTGTAAACAAATTTAAAAAAACTCAAACTTAATGTATCATGCATGAGAAATTATTTGTATTTTGAAGCACTGACCGTAATGTAGTAGCCATGTTTTGAAGTGTGTAAGCATAAAATAGGCCTACCATTCAGAGTTATTAGGCCTATCACTGAGGGATAACTCTATTTGTCATCACGGACGACAACTCTTGGCATGTGTTGATGCTACGTGCAGGAACTAAAAACCACTTTTTCAAGTATTTTACGGTCGAATTTCAAAATTTTTTTTGCTTTGACATGGAAATTAGTGCATTCAATTATCTGTACACAAAGTTTTAGCGAGGGGTCTTATTATTTAATAACAATTATCACGATAAAACCCGCTTTTTCACTTGCCATTTCAGCTACCAGAACGCGGACGTCTCCTTTTGCAAAAACCCCTAAGCTACAGGCTTTCAGTAACAATTATTGGTTAAAATTATTTATTTCTGATTAGTTTTCGCTTAGAAATAGCGCGTAATTTCATACTGCTGTTCTGTGGACACACTTTGGGATAACTCTATTCGTCATCACGGACGACAACTCTTGGCATGTGTTGTTGCTACTACTAGTACTCGTGTTGATCGCGTTTTTCAGAAGGCGTAACATTTGACGATGAAAAAAATGCCATGTTCTGTACGGTATTTAAAAGTTCTGGTGTGCGAAAAACTCGTTTACTCGCGGCTGCTTTAACTTAAAAAAAAAAAAGTGCATTGGAAGATCATTTGATTATGTACAGCTAGTCACAAACTAGCAATCCAAGTGCCCCAAGAGCAACAAAACAAAATGAAGAGGCTTGTGAGGATCTAATGTTGACAAATCAGGAGGAGGCAATGATCACCACAGCATGAAGCTAAAGAAAATCTGCCTCTCATGAAATTTGGCTCTGTTATGCAGCTTTTGAAAGACAGTAACGCAGAAAGCAAGAGAAAACGCTACATTTTAAAGAATTGAACTTTCACTGTTTCGAAGTGCCTCTTTACTGTTCAGTAATATTACCAAATAAACAACAAGACTTTTTGGCAACAATGCCAGTGTCCTATTACTTTTTTGTGTTCAGGACATCATGTCCTATTGTTTTTTTGTGTTCAGGACATCATGTCCTATTAGGGTCCCAAAACATGTGCATCACTGCTTGAGAATAAATTATGCAAAACGAAGACCTTGCGAAATTCACAGAAATAAACACAAAAGAAGAAAGAACATTGTTTTGCAAACAAAACTCACTCCTGGAGTTGACATTTAACTTCATATTCATAATTTAATGTGAAACGCATGAGTTCTAATCTGAATGCGTGTGTGTTAAGCCCTGACAACGAATGAATGAAAACAACACAGCGGCGACTCTGAAGGGGCGTAACCATTTCATTTGTCGTGTGGTCTTGAATTTTGTATTTGAAAGGCTTTACATTACTGTGTGACACTCAAAAAGTTTTAGTTTTTTTTTTTTATTATTTAAAAAAATTAGAGCCAAGCAAATTTTATAAAGCCCTTTACCCCACCCCCACCCTAAATTTGTGTAACGAATTTAAAAATGCCTTTTCAAAAAAAGTAGTTGCTGGGCTGCGCCAGTGTCTCATCTTCCGTTATTGGTCATTTGTTTTAGAAACGACCAAGGTACATAGCCGTTTGAGACCGTAATTTGAAGCGGTAAATGCTTTCACTACATGCCATGTAAAGTTAAGATGGTGGCAATCGCTAGCATGCAAGAACATTAACTCCGAGTGAATGGCAATCGACTAAAAGATGCGCGATCAGTTTATATGCTTACGTTTTTCCAGGGGCTAACTGAAAAATTCAGGAGCGCATTTGGATTTTGGTAGGGGCGTATATACGCGAATGGGCGTACAATTCCCATGTCTGATCTTCCTAAAGCGCATCATGTCAGATGCCCTTGCAGATCACAAAGGCACAGTCAGCATAGGGGGTAGAGCAATCTCTAACCTCCGTTTTGTGGACGACATTGATGGATTGTCTGGAGAAGAACAAGTACTTGAATAGTTGGTACGAAGGCTTGACACCACCTCCAGAACCTATGGAATGGAAATAAGTGCAGAGAAGACAAAAATGACAAACAATACCAATGGCATCAACATGGACATCAAAGTCCAAGGGCAGGTCAATCCCTCAACACAGTGCATGGCTTCAAATATTTAGGAGCCATTGTATCAGACAATAGGTCCCGACAGAAAGCCCTCTCCAGGATCGCACAAACTGCTGCCCTGGCAAGGTTGAAGCCCATTTGGAAAGATAAGACCATCAGTCTACATTCCAAGGTAATGCTGCTGTGTTCCCTAGCCATCTTCCTACACACTTGCGAAACATGGACTCTCACAGCAGATCCACAAGGAAGAATACAAAGCATGGAGATGAGGTGCTACAGAAGACTTCTGGGCATTTCCTATACCCAGCACATCACCAACAATGAAATCCAACAGACCATCACACAAGCCATTGGACAACACAATGACATGCTCACAATGATGAATAAATGGAAACTCCGATGGTATGGCCACATTACCAGGCCTTGCAAAGACCATCCTGCAAATAACGGCGCAAAGAGGCTGAAGACGAGGGAGACAGAAAAAGTGGTGGGAGGACAACATTCGAGGAATGGACTGGCTTGAGGGTTGCTGAGGACAGAAAAAGATGGAGTACGCTGGTTAAACTAAATGATCATATGTGGTGCCCCTACAACCTTCGAGTTACGAGACAGGATACAGAGGTGCCTACCCCCAGTCTGACCATTTGTGTACTGGCTGCATGAGAAATGTGTATTTTGTATAATGTCAGATTTCGCGCAACTCGCAACATTTGATCAAAGAATTATTGTCATGAAAACTGCCACATTCACAAAACATTAATTCATACTAGTTACAGCTTAAGGAGGTTGGCGTGGTATATATCTTGGAATGCTGGCAGACCTCCACCTTGTAGTCGTTGATTCCCACCACGGTCTCCCCTTCGTACGGGCCTTTCCACTGCATTGGCAATTTATTGTGATTGATAGCTAGTAGCACCATTACTTTGGTCCTAGATTTGAGCTTCCTGTTCACAGCCCTACGATCATAGAAGTGCTTTCCACAGTCCTGTGACTTCAGGTTTTCTCTGGCTATCTCTCCAGCTTCTGCCGTAGCTCAAACACGTACTGGTAGCTGTTCTTCACCTTTGGGGTTTCTACTTCTTTCATCCACAGTTCTTTCAGGACGTGCATTGATCCTCGGATGGTTCTTCCGTACAATGTTCAGCTCGAACGGAGAAAAGCCGGTGGTATGCGGTATGTCTTTGTAGGCGAAAAGTAAGGCGTTGATGTAGCGATGCCATTGTCTGGGCTGCTCGCTACACAGTTTCTTCAGAGTGGACTTCATGGTAGCATTGAACTTTTCAACGAGCCCGTTGCACATTGGATGGTAAGGCGTCGTAGTCAAATGCCGGATGCTCAGCAGTCTGTTGACCTTCTTCATGCAGTCAGAGACGAACTGCGTCCCGAGGTCTGTCAGGATTTCTTCAAGCACTTTAAGTCTACTGAACATGTCCACCAGCACCTCTGCCACAGTTTCAGTGTCAATCTTCTTCAGAGGCACTGCTTCCGGGTATCGAGTCGCATAGTCCACTAAAGTCAGTACCCACCGATGAGCTTCTTCACTCAGAGTCAGAGGTTTTATTTCGCTGATTAAGTCTAAGGCCACCCTCTTGAAAAGTCGGTCGATCAAAGGCATCCTCTGCATAGGCACTTTCGGGACCCTTCCTCGAGGTATGGTCTTCTGCAGTGCTTCAGATTGTTTTCAGACATCATGGGCCCAATGACCCATGGCCATGCAAAATGATGGGTCAATTTTGAAAAAGATGGGTCATTGACAATCAAAGGTATTCGTATCGTATGTTCACCTAGTCCTCCTTGATTTTTATGACGCGTCAGGCTGGCGCATTCACGTTGACTGTTACGCGCCATTCTGATAAAATATGCGCCAATGGCACGGGCGCTC
Source organism: Oncomelania hupensis (assembly GCA_036898135.1). Taxonomy (NCBI): domain Eukaryota; kingdom Metazoa; phylum Mollusca; class Gastropoda; order Littorinimorpha; family Pomatiopsidae; genus Oncomelania; species Oncomelania hupensis. The sequence goes on from JBAHVR010000320.1 coordinate 59,519, forward strand.
CAACAATCTGAAGTACTGCTTCTGGCAAATGTCACATGATCGGCAGAAACGGCTGACGTCCGAATGAAGTCCTGGCCAGTAGAACATCGCCTGGATTCTGTCCTACGTCTTCTTGATGCCCAGCTGACCTCCTATGATGGAGTCGTGAGCTATTTCCATCAATTGGCGCCTTAGGGGTAACGGTACCAAGACTTGACAGTTGACGTAGTGGTTTCCCTCCGTTGACCCTCGGGTACTGGAAGATTCTGTACAGGACCCAGACATGATAGTGATCTAAGATTTCCGCAGAACGTGCGACTATGTCACGCCTTGTGACAGACATTTTGAAGTCCAATGAGTCTGATGACGTCCACAAATCCACAACTTGAACGGCGAAAATATATACACAGAAACAGTCAACGCTGCACCACTATTCCAAAACAAAGTATGGTGCCGCAAAACCGGAAGCGAGTAAAGCAACTTTCGTCTTCCGATACAAAACAATTTTTAAAAAAAATTTAAGTGTCCGCAGATTGTCTCGCATTTCCTTTTTTTTTTTTTTTTTTCGTTTTTGTTTTCGCGGATTTCAGCGATTTCACGGAGAACTATCAGGTCTGGGACCTTGGCCTTCTCCTTGAAATAGACCGTGCCACTGCCTTTGGTCACGTGGTCTCGACGGTCTCTGTACTTGTTTAAAGTACTATCAGCTTCCTGGAGCTGGATCAGCTTATCTCTGTTCACGATGGCAGCTTTGGAGTTGTCGGAGACCTTCAGTGGCAGAGACGTCTTGTCTCTCTTGGCCTGGGCCCTGGTAGCTATGTAAGGTCTCCATCGGGAAATGGCAATGGATCCTTCTCCACAACCTGGACGTGTTGATTCGAGGCAGGACTCCACTCTGGATCTGGGTCATCGGGTCGTCTCGCGCCGTCGATATTCCCGATCATCAAATCATACAGCGGCTTCTTCAGGCAAACCGCTTCTACTTCCCCTATGTAGAAAGGGGTGCTGACTTGAATCTTCGCAACAGGCGCTTTCACACATTTGCTGTCGGCCATGAATGTCCATTTAGAATTGCCAGTGAACTGTTCTTTAGCGATTACATCTTTTCTGACGATGACCCCACTGCAGCCTGAGTCTCTTAGGACAGTCACTTCATAATTTCCGACGCGTCCCTTGGAAACAGGCATGTTCTGGACAGTCACAGCTGCGCTGGCGACGACGGGGATGGATTTCCTTTTGGCAAGGAGAAGTTGGCCATCGGTCATGCACTCTTGCACGTCCGAAGGAGTAGCTGTGCGCTCGGTCTCACTCGGAAGAATGACACTTCTGCAGCACACTTGATCAGGGCTATAAATTAAATTTTTTCTTTGGGGGGCCACCGGGCCCCTTGATTGAAAAATTTGAGGGCCCACAAGCAACTTGAAAAATAATGCAAACAAAAAACAAAAGAATTATTGACAATATAGGGTCATTCCACGGGAATGTCAACCAAAGCAGCATTTTTGAGAACTGATTTTTGGGGATAAATTTTGCTATTAAGATGAAGAGAGATAACTATACCATCATAAAATATGTGCATTATTTATCTTTGTGCACATGTCTAGTCAGGCGGCCATTTTGAAGTTGAGAAAACACATGCGGTGAGATTTTCTTACAAGACTCCTTCAACAAAACACCAACTAAAAGTTAAAACAAAGCTAAAGGTAGGTACTCCAAGCCCTTCATTAGCTCTTGTCCGGTCGGCAGTTTTGACTCAGTTTTCACTTCACTTTCAACACTTATTATTAATGTAAAACTGCATCAAAACGAACAGTGGCTGTATTCAAATAAAAATTGAAAGCTTTATCTTTACATCTGTGTTGTTTTTAATGCATGTTTATGCGAAAGATTCCGAGAAAACAGCTTTTGAATACGCCCCTATCCGAGCGCTGAATGGCGGTGCGGAAAAAGTTGTCAGCGTCGTTTGCTGAGAGGGGCTCGTTTCAAAGTCTAAGTGCTTTGCGATACTTCATTGGATGGCCTAAAAATAAGAACCAATGAAAAGTTCGGATACTTAGCTTCATTTACATATAGGTATTGTGGGGCTCTCGTGTGTAAAAGTTTTGTTACGAGCCGAACAAAGTGGATAAAGCGGTTTTGATGTAAGTTTGATTTTAACTAGAAGTTTAAAACTTAGCAAGAAATAAAGAGCAGACTTTCCTTTATAAAACTAGGGTATTTATTAATTTGTGCATTACTGTATCGCGGAGCGCTTTGCCGTAGAAAAGCCTACCCAAACGGTGTTCGGGAATTCTTGCGGTCATTGCGTACTCGTAGGCCTGTTAAGCGACACGCGTGCTGAGCGTAGTAGCACACCAGTAGGCCTATAATTTGCCGGCGCGCACTGCGAATTTGATGATTTCCCAACTTTGAAGCACCAAAACGGCTGAACATTACATGGGAGAGGCCTGAAGAAAATTGGGCTTGGAGTATAACATATGAAGGGGTTACCTGTCAAAAATCAGCTTCCTGGTATCAATATTGGCTTCACTTTGAGACTCCAAAGTTGTCAATTTCTTCAATTCCAAAACGTTGCCAAAAAAACACCAACATTCGGCATTTTCAAACATTAATAACTTTTTACCTATTTGTCCTATGGGGAAAAAAAATATACCACTGTGTTCAGAATGAAAAGCTCTTTAAATCTATGTCAGTTTTGTGATGAGGAAATCATTTTTTAAAAATGGCTTTTGACTACCTACTAAAGGTGAGAATTTTTTAATGCTTTCTTAAAATTAATTGATAAATCTATCTATCCAAAGTGGTTTTTATAGATTTTATAGATTTGATGGTTCATAAAATGAGGTTGAAAATTTAGGATTTTGAATGTCATGTCAGTTACCATGTTTAGAAGAAGTTTTTATAACTTTTGAATCAGATGGATTAGAATCATGGTAATGCATATTCTCTGCCTTGATTAGGATGGGGTTAAAATACAATTTAAACAAAAATTTAATTCATCCTCATTTTTATATTATAGGGTAACTGACATGACGGTAACTGACATGACAGTTAAAAGTAACTGACATGACACTTAACAGACATACATAGGACAGGCTTGAAGCTGACTTTTTTAAACATAGCTTTTCTTAGCTAGGAAATAGGAGTTAATAAGAAAAATTTCCTTGTTTTCAAGACTGTTTTTACCTGCTCATACTCAGTGCTAACAAACCAACCAACAAAAATATTTATTATTATTATTTGTCAACAGAGTTCCAGCCATGGTGATGTCACAGATATGTCAGATGCTGAGATGTCAGACTCAGATCCCTCTGAAAGACAAGATACTGACAATGACATGCGAGGGAACCCTAATGGGGAAGAAAATCTAGGGGCAACAGCCATGAGCCAGTACATTGCTTTTCTGAAAGCAAAAGGTCTTCAACTCAAGAGCATTACCCCAAGTGATGGGAACTGTTTCTTTTGGGCAGTAAGCAAGCAAATTTCATCTCTTAAAATGGACCTTTCAATCAAAGAACTCAGAAAAAGATCAATCGACTTTCTGAAAAACATGACAGCCAGAGAAAAAGAACTCGACGAGTTCATCACACAGGGAAGTTTCAAAGGCTACATCACAAACATGGAAATAAATGGGTCTTATGCAGACCACATCATGGTTGAAGCTATGAGCAAGGTGCTCAAAGTAAGCATCCAGATTATCATGTCTACTGGAGATATGTAATCATAGGGCCAGGATTTGACAAAAGATCCAACTTGGTTATATCCCAGAGCTTCAACATTACATTGCCATCAAACCCAAACAGGATGAAGTTGACCCAAATGCACCATTGGACATTGAGGTTGAACACTACTATGCTGTAGTCTATGTTGACCATTTCTACATTGAAAGAGTTAATGCAGATGAAGGAAATGGATTCTGGAAAGTGAAATTCCTCCACCAACACTGGCAACAGTCAACGGATGGCATCCTACATTTTCTTTGGCCAGAAAAAGATGATGTTGATAAAGTCCACAGCAGCTGCATATTTTGGGGGCCATTGTTTTTGGAGGGCTGTTTGGACTTTACAGTTCAAAACATTGAGGACATTGACTGATTGAGGCTATCTTCAGAGCAAGAAAACTCAATTAGCACTAAGCAGATTTAAACTAATAGAAGCCAAAATTTAGGTTTATTTTGGGACTTTCTAGTCAAATTGTCTAGTCAATTCTTATTCTACAATGAACAAACTTTTCATTGTTTTCTGTTTAAAATAACTGCTCAATTTGTACATGTAGAATAGAAGTTTAGCCTGCAAATTTGTTTTAAAGACAGGTTACTTCTTATTATCATGCAATTAATTTGTACGTGTTTGGTTCATTAGCATTGTCAAAACAGACTATACATGTTCTTAAAAAAAATACAGTTACTGTTACTTTTAGTTTAGGATATTATTATTTTAAGGGTTTTATAAACCATGGATGAATATGGCATAATTCAGAATTTTTTAAAACTAGTTTTCTTAATATTGTCATGTCAGTTACTGACCCTCGTCATGTCAGTTACCAGGGTAGGTCTAGCTTTTTCTTGAATAAGTAGACATTTTATTTTGAGGGAAAACCAATTGTTGTTTCTTTTAGTTTAATGAATAAACTATTCAATTTTATTGTTATTTGTTGCTTTGCTGGTGTTCAATTCAGAAAGTTTTGAACTTGACTTTTGTCCTTTTTTTTGTTGCGTTTTCTGCGTCACGTCAGTTACCAAAATAAAGGAGCAAATCCCACTAATTTGTAAAAAAAAAAATTTGGTTTTCTTATTTTTCACAGATCCATTTATGTGTCTACAGTTGCAAACAAAGCTAATTTTTTTGATATTGCATTTATTTCAGCCAGTATAAAAATATTTTTACCCGAAAGTGGAGTTAAAATGTCATGTCAGTTACCGTGGAATGACCCTATAATAAGTAGAAAGTACAATTTGTCTGATAATCTAAAATAAAAACAATTGAATTTCCAATTTTGCTGAGTGATGTCATTTTTATTTGCCTTTTCTTTTACTTTCAAACATTACCAACAAAAAAGGGGAAAAACCACACACACACACATTCAGTGACACACATATTAATATTAATAGCTGTGAATTTAGGTTTTTGCTATTCTATGTCTTTTTTGTAATTTGTGTACATAGTTGTGTAAATAGTCTATTTCTGTCTTTTTTGTAATTTGTGTACATAGTTGTAAATAGTTTGTACCTTTACTGTTCCGTCTTTTGGTGTATTGTAGCAAAAGCGATGTTTTATTGTGTCAATGTATTTATATGTAATGACTATGTAAAGCGTGGTGAGTCTGGTCATAGGCTGGAGTACCCGCTACATAAAAATCCGTTGTTATTATTATTATTATTAATATTATATTCCAGTGACTAGTGAGCCTGAAATGGCCATTAAACAAAATAGAAAAAAATCAATTGAGTCTCTTGTATAATACTTTTCAGTTTTGTGACTGAGTAAATTGCACAATACACATCATTAAATTTTTAATATGAGTAACCTAACAAAAAATCTGACCTCAATGCACTAAAGTTCAAAACAAAACCATGAAAGTGAACTAAACTTAACAGTATACTCTTCCTCGTTCACTTCAAGGCCATGCCATGGAAATCTTTTTTTCCACCCTTCATGGTAGTTCCTTGATCTTTTTTTCTCTTCGTACTTCTTTTTTCTCTTTTTTCGTGTTCTTTCCTTTCGTCGACGTTTTCTTCTGGCGTCTTTCGCTTCCCAAAAATTGGAAAATACGCCATCGCCGATTGTTTTAGCAACTGTATGGCGACGATAAGTAGACATACTTTCGTACTTGCAAAGATGGACATTTTGCGCTTATGTTGTGCCATAGCCTTTTGTTTATTATATTAAAAAGATATTGAAGTGTATATTAAACTTTTGAGGACAAAATTAAAGGGTTTTCGCTTCTTTTCTCTGTTGTTTTTTTTTTCTGTCCAAATTTAGGGCACCGGTGTGGGTTGCTTCCCTTGGCCCAAATACGAAACTGCCGAGTAGAGCTAGCTGTAGCAGACAAATTATTTTGCGGGCCAAGCGGGCCCTTTGTTTTTTAACTTTCCGAGCCCGAAATCAACTTTGCGGGTTTTTGGCCCCGGGCCCCCGCTAATTTCGAGCCCTGCTTGATGGTCAGAGCTACTACAGGGTTCGTACAGAAACTGCAACTAAAAATTCCAGACTTTTTCCAGACTTTTCCAGACCAACAATTGAATTTTTCAATACTACTCGATGAAGTTCCTTTCAATCGCATACATGTGCATACAATGATCATAATGATGATAATAATAATATTAATAATAAAAATAATAATTAATCACGCTTTGTGATAACATACACTGTTGCTTTAAAAAAAAAAACTCCTTTAAAATTTCTGCAATCTTTTTGAGATTCAAGACTTTTCCAGACCGGGGTATAATTTACAAGGCTTTTCAAGGGCCTGGAAAGTCAGACTCATTTTTAAAGACTTTTCCAGACTTTTACGAACCCTGTACTAGTTTGCCATCGATTGAATAAACGCCTCTGTTGGTTGCCCACCGCTGCATTGTCCGTATTGCTCTGCTGTCCGCTACTTTTGTTTAAGGACAGCTCGGTGGTCTGCAGTGTTGTAGATGAAACAGCCTTATTATACCAAACTTCTTTTAACAACAACGCAAAGTCAAATCAAAGATAAATACACTCTGTTATTGAATGCTTTGCAAAACAAAACAATCAGATCTATCGTGCGCATCACAAACGTAACACCTAACTCTCTCAGTCTCTGTTCACTTTGCTTTCAATTTTTCAGCTTTCACACACACACACTAGTGACACACACACCTAAATTATATTGAAAATTGAAAGCAAAGTGAACAGAAAGTTGGGTGTTATATATCCAATATCCACTAGGCTGTGTGATACGCTGTCGACATGTTTTCACGCCTTTCTCTCTCTGTTCGCTTTCTTTGCCTTCATTTCTTCAGTCTTCGCTAGAGATCGCTGTTTATCAAATTCTTCCAGTTCCAGATTAAGATTTAAAAAAAATTCAAATGGTAAAATGATGTAGAATAAAAATGGGGTTTTCAAATGCTGTTTTCAACAGCAAATAGCGTCCGGACAATGGAGCAGACGACAGAGAATTGCTGATCTACTTACTTATTGAAGCTTTTATGTTGATCTCGTACATTGGTCCTTGGTGGCTATCACTATGCTGGGTTTTACCAGTGTGCACATCATTCATTACACCACAGTTGCACACAATATACAAGACACTTGCAAGCCCAAAGCGTGCTTCTCTCTCTGTACGTCTCAAATCCAGCAAAGAACAGCACTGCTTGCACTGTAATTGCTTTGATAATTCGTACAGGTCGACAATGCGGCGGCCATCACTCCAGGCAAAAAATTCACTTTTAGTCCACGGCCTGTCTTCCATTCTGACGGCCATTGTAGCAGTCGCCATCTGGCAGACTTGAAGGTAAGTTCTTAAAATTGTAAAAGAGCTATGTGCAAGATGCGAAATCAGCTTGCAAAAGTCACAATTTTAGTCAATCTTTGACCGCGTCGCGTCTTTTCCGGGGAACCGGCCATTTCACATGACGTCATCCAAGAGAACGTAACTGTTCTCTGGCAGATGAGTTCTTTCCCCTGAATCATTTGCAAAACGGCATGTAGTCAGAGAAGGATATGGTTCCAAAGTAACTCTAATAATTTTATTGGAGGTAGGTACGTCGTTGAGTCGTGGGGAGGGGGTGGGGGGAAGGGTTCTATGCATCTTTGTGGAATTGGCACACAATGGTATATGTGAATGCCTTATAATGGCATATTTTGAAGTAGGCTAATATGTGTGCGTCTTCTCACTTGGCCTTTCTTTAATTCACAGCCCCACAGGCTTTGAAATTGAAGTCTATTCTTTCGTCTTTGTAAACTCGTAGGCCTCGTACTCTCTACATATCTCTGCCTCGTACATACTATATATTATGTAGGAGTCCTACGAGTTTACCCCCCCCCCCCCCCCCAAAAAAAAAAAAAAAAAAAAAGAAGAGAGACTTCTGAGCCTGTGCTTTTATTTAGCATTTCGTATGATAGGTCAAATTTGTGAGTGTGATAGGTTGTGGATGGATAGGCTATCAATCATTTCATTTTGTGTTTGCAGGCTTTACAAATTGAAAACCAAATTGTTCATTTGAATACATCATCACCTTATCATAAGCTGATGATGGGGAAAACGGCCAAGGACCGTCGGGAAAAGCGCAATTGTGGTCTCATAAAGCAGAGAGGGAAATGCTCGCACTGCAACAAAGAGTTCAACTTTGAAATGGTGCTCAACTCTCACAAGATGATAGAACATGGTGATGACCCACCTCACATCTGCCGTGTCTGTAATACCGCTTTCTTCAGTACTCAGGTAGCGCTTAGTTTTCATGTCATCACTAATCACAACATACAATAGTACTATTTAATAGATTACTTTCTGCATAGAGGAAGTTATTAATTATTATACCACCATGACAGACAAGTGTAAGATTAACCATGTTAATTTGAAAATAAAAAATTGTAGAGACCATGTTAACTGTCATGTTAATTGAGGAAAATTAATTATTAAATTATTATTATTATTATTTTTTTTTTAATCGTTCTTATACAGCGCTTTTCCAGCTTAAGAGCTGCTCAAGGCGCTGGTCGCTAGAGGATCTAACTCAAGCCGCCCGAGACGCCCACCCGCAGCCTTTGGTCTGACGCCCGGACAACTGAGCACAATCCTGTGCAGCCAGGGATGGGGGAGAAGGACCTAGGTGCATGCTGGGTGTGTTCTTGTCACCGGCACTCACCCATCTAGGACATGAGCGTCAGGATCTTTAAAGTCCGTTATGATGGAATGTATGCGGCACAGACTAGACCTCAGTTTATACTCTCAACCGAAGGAGTAGGAAATGGGAGTAAAGTGTCTTTCCCAAGGACACAAAACAATGCTCCGGCCTGGGCTCGAACCCGGGACCTTCAGATCCGCAAGCCAAAGCTCTACCATTAGGCCACCGTGCCTCCCTCATTATTATAGTGTTGACCTTGCTCTCTCGTCGGAAACTATTTGATCCACTGACACTGTCTAGACAAGTTCAAAATGGAAGGGAATGGAACCAGATGCAATAGATGTCCATCACTGGCATCAGTGTTGCTATGTGTCTAAGCACTCTACAGATCTGCCTTAAAAATCATGTCCATTGAAATTTATTGGATCGCAGCTTCCCTGAGAACCGCAGTCTGCCAGATTGGCCAACTCCTTGAGCAGCTCTTGAGCTGGAAAAGCACTATATAAAAGTGATTAAATAAAATAAAATAAATAACTAATTTCAGCCTGAAGTTTGTTAGTCATTGTCCAGCAGACTGCAAAGAGCCGAATCAAGACCACAACTTGGTTGAAAGAGGACTCGCCTCTGATCCTTATAAAAAATCCATCTGCTGAAACAACCCAAATGGTAACACTGAAGGAACTCGATCAGCCAGTCACTTTACAATAAAGGCATCCAATGTAGGGGACGCTAAGGCTGTACTCCAATTTATCAAACCCCCATTTACAAAAACAAGAAAAAATATAAACATAATAATTATTATACTGGATGCTATATATAGGCGCCTTTCCCCAAATCAATCGGGCTCAAAGCATGCATTATAAAACATTAACAAAACACATACATGTATATAAAATGCCTAAATTGCTAAATAATACCATAGAAAGCCCCAGTGACAATTTTTGCAGAAAGCGTCTAATATCCCCAAGGTGATCCAACAGTCCCTATACACAGACAAGGTCTACCCCATGGGGGTGCCGGGAGTTTTAGTATAAATAGTATCCCCACTTTCTGAAAATTTAGTGATTTAAATTCCCACTGTCGCTGTCTTTCTCCTTTATTCTTTCTCATTCCTACTCTGTTCTATCAATCTACTATACTATCTAAGTATCTTCGCTAGACCAGTCACCTACCTTTTTTCTTGAAAACTCTTCCAGGACAAAACTCCTCATTTGTTTGTGAGGTCTGTTGGACCAGCTTGGGAATATTGGGCGCTTTCTGCCAGGTGGTCACTGGGGCTTCTTATGACGCTATTATTTGGCAATGTGGGCATTTTTATATTGATATTTTATAATGATGTTTATATTCTATTTTGTGTTTGTAAACAGGGTTTCGATAAATTAGAGTATTACCTCAGCGTCCCCTGCATGGGATGTCTTTATTGTAAAGTGACCGGCTGGTGAAGTGCCTTCAGTGTTGCCACTAGGGTTGTTTTGGCAGATGTTTTTGCAGCGAAGTTGTGGCTTGATTTTGTGGTCCTGATTCGGCCCTTTGCAGTCCGCTGGACCCTGTAAGCAATGAATAACTAACTAACTAACACAGACGACGAGTTTTGGGAGAGTTTTCAAGAAAAAAGGTAGGCGACTAGTCTAGCGAAGAAGATAGAAGATGGTAGGTGCTGATGAGGAACGAGAAAGAACAAAATGAGAGTGATAGAAACAGTGTTAATTTAAAACACTATCCAGAAAGTGGGGATACTATTTATTCAGGAAACCCCAGCACCCTGATGCTGGTGGTCATGCTGTAGTGAAAGGTATGTTGTCAGAAGAGATTTGCAAGTGCAGATTATGGTTGACCCAAACTCTGTTATCTGGTCAGTAAGGTAATATTGTTTGAATGAGCTCCCTATCTTTGCAATATCCTTTTGGAGATGAAACTAAGCAAAATTAATATTATGACTGAGGAAACAGTGACAGCAGCATATGACATATTCAGAATGAGATAAAAGAGTATTCGCTGTATACGGCTGTTGCAGGTGTACAGCCTGCATCTATTGAACCACTGTTTGGAAAAGCAGGAAGAGGACAGGGCAGAATTTCCCCAGTGTTGCATTTGCGGCTTGGAGTTCCAGACCACCCATAGCCTCCGCATTCACATCACAAACCATGCGGGCATTGCCAGCCATCGACCTCCGTCGCTGCGCCCGCATTTCATGTGTCAGCATTGTCCAGCTGTATTCAAAACCAAGTCTCTGAGAGACGAGCACTTGGAAGATGTTCACAATCAGAGTATGCCTTTCCCCTGCGACCTTTGCACTATGGCTTTCAGGCGTGTCGATCAACTGGAAATGCACAAGCAGAAGCACAAGGAACTCAGCGGATTGTCAAAAGAAGAGCAGGAAAAGATTTTCCGCCAGATTCCCAATGGTGGGAAGTTTCTAGATGCTGGTGCTTATTCTATGTCAATGCAGGGAAAGACATTTATGAATCCCAGGAAATAACTTACCTGCACGATACTGGAAGCGTTTGACTTGACATTAAAAATACTGACACCAGCATAGGCACGTAGGGGTGCCTTGGTAGCACAATTGATAGAGTGCTGGTTTCCTATGCTGAAGGTCATGGGTTTAAACACCACGTGGGACAAACTTTTCTCCGGGTACTCCGGTTTCCTCCCTCCCTCCCTTAAGTTGTTAACAGTTATAAATACTTAGGATATATTTTTACAACCATGTTAAGTTTGGCAATAGGCACTCAGGACTTAACGTTAAAAGCTAGATAAACCATGTACGGTGTTTTAAGAATGTTAAAACAATACAAAGGTCTCAATACAAAATTTTTCTTTAAGATATTTGACAGCAAAGTAACTTCTATTTTGTTGTATGCATCTGAGGTATGGGGTATCCATGAAGTTGCAGGCATTGAAAAGGTATACTTAATTGCTTGCAAACGATTTCTGGGTTTACCCAGAGGCACCCTGGCAAACAATATTGTATATGGTGAACTAGGAAGTAACCCCTAATATGTTAACTCCCGTTTGCGTTGTATAAAATACTGGCTTAAAGTACTCCAGCTAGATGAAAATCGGCTGCCTTCAGTAGCTTGCAGGATGCTTGTCTCCCTAGATGAAAAAGGAAAAAGATGTTGGGCGACGAACATTAACGAATTGCTTTTTAGTACTGGCTTTGGAATTGTATGGCTTCATCAAGGAGTTGGTAACCTAAATGCGTTTTTGCAACTTTTTAAGGAAAGACTCATCGATATGTTTGTGCAAAACTGGCGCGAATCAAAGTGTGAAAGTCACCGTTACGATAACTACACTTCCTTTAAATTCTTATTTGTTCCTGAAACATAATTATCTAGACTATTTTTCAGTGCCTATTTTTCGACAGGCTGTTACAAAATTCAGAGCAGGAACGTTTCCTGTAAATGCAAACTTACACCCATATGATGTGTTGTCTAGACAAAAATGCTAATTTTGCCCTGATAGTATTGATGATGAACGCCATTTTATATTTGTCTGTTCGCTGTACAGGTCTCTTAGAAGTAAGTTTATAATTCCTAATAAGTACGACTTTGAGCAATTGTTTTTGTCCAGTGATATTTGGCTTGATATGACGCTTATAAAAGCGTTGTCTTGCTTCCTGCGAGCGTTGTGGCCAAGTGGGCTAAGGCGGGACTAACTTGCCTTGTCCACAGGCCAGAAACCAATGGCGCCTGACAGGTGTGGGTTCGATCCTGCATCGGGGCGTTTGTTTCTCCGAATATTATTTACTTTCAACTCGGGCAACGTCTCGGGGGTTTTCTCTGGGTACTCCGGTTTGCTCCCCCAGCAAAATTTCAAAAAATGTAAAGAATTTCTAAATTTCAAAAATCACAACTAATGTTAGGTAGGTTGGGTTTGGGCGCGCCACAGGCTGCGACTACGCCTTCCACAGGGGAGGCGGCCCAGAATTTCCCGATAAAAAGGGACAATAAAGCATTAAAATCTAAAAAAATCTAAATCTTATGCAGAGAAAATCAAGAAAAATTAAAATAACCCAAGTCCGTAATGCAGTTCAAATGTGCATATATATGTTCTTCCCTGTATTATTATTGCTGCTGTAATTATTATTATTATTATTTCATTATTATTGGAATTTGGTTTGTTTGGTTTTAAAGTTGTTTTTATGACTCTTTTACTTTATTGTTTAATTATTTTCCTTCCTGTATAACCCCTTGGGGTCATGAGCAATCTTGCCACTGTAGATTGTTCAAACCTATAAAGGGAACAGTGAAAGCCACAGTTGAAAACCTGTCTTTCCTTTATAGGCAAGACGCTTCACTGCGGCAACAGTACCCCCGTTGGAGTGCCGGGGGTTTTCAGTATAAATAGTATCCCCACTTTATGGAAATTTAGTGCTTTAAATTCCCACTGTCGCTGTCTTCCTCATTTACTCTTTCCTATTCTTGCTCTGTCCTTCACTCTGCTATACTATCTTCTTCTTCGCTAGATCAATGACCTACCTTTTTTCTTGAAAACTCTTCCTGGACAAGACTCCTTGTTTGTGTATGAGGTCTGTTGGATCAGCTTGGGAGTGTTGGACGCTTTCTGCCGGGTGGTCACTAGGGCTTCCTATGAATGTACTATTTAGCACTATAGGCATTTTATTTGTATGTGTTTGGTTGATGATTTATAATGTTTGTATTCTATTTTGTTTTTGTAACCGGGGTGTTCGCGTAGTTGAGGTCAACCCTCAGCCGTCCCCCGCGTGGGGTGTCTTTATTGTAAAGTGACTGGCCGGTGGAGGGCATTCAATTTTCCCACTGGGGTTGTTTCAGCAGATCTTTTATGCGGATCGGGGGTTGTCCGGTCCTGATTTGGCTCGGAAGAGTCCGCTGGACCTAAAGCAACAATAAATCAATCAATCAATCCTTCCTGTATATTGTATCAGTTATTTATTGTATGTGTGGTTTTCTAACTCGCGCGACGTGTCTAGGCGTCTGTTTGTTCATTATTCATGTAGTATGTAAATACATAATAATTATGTACTTGCGAAAGGGGTGTGGCCTAAAGCAATAAACCAATCAGTCAGTCAGTCCCTCCCTTCTTTCATTAATGTTATTGGATGCAGTCAATCTAAATTTCAAAATAAAAATTGATTTTTTTCATCCGCCTCCTGTAATAGTGATATCTTGAGATTTCCACGCTTTGAATTAGTTTGAAGAAAAAGAGTGTGTGACGTGGTGGTATCCTGTATTATTATTACTGTTATGTTCAGTTATATTTTGAAATGTAGGAAACACAGCAGTCTTTTTTATTTAGACTATCAATTTATCCTTTGTTTTTTTTTCTTCTTCTGTTGGTTAAGACTGAAGTTCTAGCAAAGTAGTGATCAACTGAAGCAAGTTTTTGAAGAATGGAAATGACTGCAGTTTTCAAATAAAACGCTCAAAAGTACAGTTAAATAAATCTAGGGAAGAAATGTTAGCACCATTCATATGTAGACATAGCGGTACTTTTATGCCTCGTCAAGTCTCAGCTAAGCTGTGTGTGGTTGATTCAGAACAATAAAAAATATTTGCATTGTCACTGGTGAATTTTACATACTTTTGTTTCATCTTTGTTGGTTTTGCTGTGTGCATGTCTCATTGTTTGAAAAAAGGCAGAACAAAAAAATTAGGCATCAATGTGCCAAGAGTGGAAAAGTATGAGATTTTCACTTTTAATTATTATTGTCAGTTAGGGTCTTTCAAAGTGTGTGATACCCCTGTTGGGGTGCCGGGGTTTTTAGTATAAATAGTATCCCCACTTTCTGGAAATGTAGTGCTTTAAATTCCCACTGTCGCTGTCTTTCTCATTTGCTCTTTCTCATTCCTGCTCTGTTCTATCAATCTGCTATACTATCTTCTTCTTCGCTAGACCAGTCACCTATCTTTTTTCTTGAAAACTCTTTCTGAACAAGACTCCTTATTTGTGTATGAGGTCTGTGGGATCAGCTTTGTTGTTGTATCAAATTTTATTCATCAGATTAACATAAGTTGTACTGATAAGTTGTACTGGGATCAGCTTGGGAATATTGGACCAGGTGGTCACTAGGGCTTCCTATGATGTTATTATTTAGCAATGTAGGCATTTTATATGTATGTGTTTTGTTGATAATTTATAATGTTTGTATTCTATTTTGTTTTTGTAAACGGGGGTTCGATAAATTAGAGTGCAGCCTCAGCGTCCCCTGCGTGGGATGTCTTTATTGTAAAGTGACTGGCTGGTGGAGTGCTTTCAGTTTTACCAGTAGGGTTGTTTCAGCAGATGTTTTATGCGGATCCGGAGTTGTCCGGTCCTGATTTGGCTCGGAAGAGTCCGCTGGACCTAAAGCAATAATAATCATGTAATGTAATGTAAAGTGTGTGATTCTAACTTTGTTTTATGGGAGGGGACAAACCTTCTGTTGGTGCCATCAGCAGTTTATGTGGCTCATTAACTTTGTTGACCACATTCTCGGTGGTTTTGTCAAAATGGGCTTTTCGTTTATTATATCAGAAGCATGACATCCAGGATGATGCGGCTTTTGAGTATGGGACCGGTTACACAACCATTTTAGGTAGGCAAATGAGGATCCCCCACTTGCTTTGAGACTTGGAACATAGTCTGAAATGATTTAAGGACGGTATGGCAATCACATTTTCCGATTAAAAAGGGACAATAAAGTGTCGAAAAAACAAAATGTTCATAAGAACCTCACTTCACCATGGATAGTTAGTTACTTCTTGCTTACAGGGTCCAGCGGACTGCAAAGAGCCGAATCAGGACCACAACTTGCCTGAAAGAGGACTCATGATCCGCATAAAAGATCTGCTGAAACAACCCCAGTGGTAATACCGAAGGCACTCCACCAGCCGGTCGCTGTACAATAAAGGCATCCCACGCAGGGCACACTGAGGCTATACTCTAATTTATTGAACCCCCGTTTACAAAAACAAAATAGAATACAAACATCATTATAAAATATCAACAAAACACATACATATAAAATGCTTAAATTATATCATAGGAAGTCCTAGTAACCATTTGGCAGAAAGCGTCTAATATTCCCAAGCTGGGTACAGCAGGCCTTACACACAAATGAGGAGTTTTGTCCCGGGGGAGTTTTTAAGAAAAAAGGTAGGTGACTGGTCTAGCAAAGAAGATAGTAGACTGATAGAACAGAGTAGGAATGAGACAGACAGCGACAGTGGGAATTTAAAGCACTAAATTTCCAAAAAGTGGGGATACTATTTATACAGAAACCCCCAGCACCCCGACAGGAGATTAACCGTGGATCATACTCTCTCTTTCCTACAGAATGAAGTAAAAAATCTCACTCTTTAAACTGAGCCTTAACCACATTCTCACATGCAGCAAGATTTCACTGCCTTAGAAAATAATTAGATAGTGTTTATAGAGTCCAGCGGACTGCCAAGAGCCAAATCAGGGCCACTTACAAATTAATTAAAATGCCAATCACATGAAATTGTTATTTCTTTTTATTTTAACGTTACTTTTATAAAATACAAGGACAAAAATAACACAGGATTAACAAAAACAACTTACATCGATTGGAACACATTTTCCACATTGTCCACATTTATTTCAAAATACTTTGAAACAGTCTGGAGGGAGGGGAGTCAGAATGAGTCAAATGTAGATCTGTCTGTCAGTCCATCTGTCTATCAGATGGCACATCTCAAGAACCACTGAACAGATTTTGACCAATCTTCATAAGAACATTAACCAGGTTAGTGGCCGGCCTACCTCAAGTGGCATCGCACTTGCTCCATTGTAAAAGTACAGTTCATTTTAAGTCATTTTGTTGCGAAAAATGTTTTGTTCAATATGTCAAAAACAGCTGTAGTAATTTTGTAGTTTTGGTATATATAGGTACTTCAAATCATGGGCCATCTGTTAGTAGCAGTCCGGTTGTCTGTCGGTTCGTCACTCCGAACTCTTACTTTGTTCAAAACACATCTTTTACCTATCTGAAAAACGACTGAATCAAAAAGGATTTTTATGTTATTTATTTACATAGCAAATACTTTATCTACTGCTAAGCATGTTATATTATTAGTATTCATGCTTTTTAAAAGATCAAGGTCATTGCGCTACACCATTTTCTAAATGAGTTTTGCTCTGCATCAAAAAATTGACTGGATTTTGATGATTTGTTTTTCTTATGTAAATAGTGGCATATTATTCTGTGTTTTGCTTTACTAGGAATAAAGCCAAATCACAACACCGGCAAAAAAAGTAACACTTTTGAAAAAAAAAAATTCAAATTTTCTTGTGTGTTTGGAAATATAATTGAGTGGCTTACCATTTTGTGTATTTGAATTCAGTTTTGTTTACTTGCAAGTACTATTAACTAAAAAATGCTGCTGCTGGCATTGTGATTATTCAATTTATTTATACAAAATGATATTTAGATAAAAATGTCTGAACACGTGTAGTATGTACTACATGTATGTCTCGCAACCTTGTGCTCCACAAATACTGCTAAATGCAACTAAACAAAATATAATTTATAACAAAGCAACAATCCACATTTATTACATCAAAATCTCCTAGTAACATCAAAGCAGCATAAACACGTTTTGTTGTGATGTCAGCTACACCTTTTAAATGTATTTGTCAGACACAAATACCAACATAACATTTGGAGAAAAAAACAAGAATAACACAGACAACTCAGAGGGGCTGAAAGAATTCACCCTGTAGCGAAAAGCGGGTACAACCTATCCTGTCCTATCCCGTAACTCGAAGGTCGTTGG
Source organism: Oncomelania hupensis (assembly GCA_036898135.1). NCBI lineage: Eukaryota > Metazoa > Mollusca > Gastropoda > Littorinimorpha > Pomatiopsidae > Oncomelania > Oncomelania hupensis. Next base: position 77,078 of record JBAHVR010000320.1, read on the forward strand.
GGCACCACAGATGATCGTTTAACCAGCATGCTCCATCTTTCTCTGTTTTCAGCAACCCTCATGGTTTCGCTCACTGTCAAGCCAGTCCATTCTGGAATGGAGTACAACCTGGTCAGCCTAAAACTGGGAGCTCACTCTTCTGATGGACAAATCACCAATCTTTGCACAGTTTCATGGTTTTGTTGACGTGCACCGTTTCGCATCCTTTGCAAATAAATTTATGTTTCAATATGTGTAAGTTGTTGAGAAGGCAAGCTCGCATTCTGGGGAAAGACTGGCTTTGGCTGGATCGCTTGTCTGGCCGGTGAAGTGAAAAGTCTTATTTTCAGCACCCCTGGAAGTAAACTTTTAGATTTATGCAATTTCAAGGCGATTATTTTATTGCCAAGTTACAAAACATCAAATATGCCACAAAACTGAATTAAAACACAGACACATTTACACTTTGAACATGAATGGACATGTATCATTTGAAACACACACACAAACACACACAATTGCAAATTTAATATTATTTGAATAAACATGTAAACATTTTGCAACACAATTTTACAGGGTTGACATCCTCCAGATTCACCGCTTTCTGGTGTACATATGAAGATGGGTGTATTTGAATTAACCAAACGAAACAAAGTTTTTTTTTCAACATTCTATTTCACCAAACACATTGAAAATCACTAAACACGTTGAACAATAATCATGTGATGCAGAAAAGGATATTTAGTCACAAGACATTATTATTAAATGATAACTCCAATAAAGATTTCTCATCATGTGACTGGTGAAACGTACCAGGTTTGTGCAAGGTATATCTATTCTTCCAATAACTTAACAATACTTTAGAGTTTTAATACTCCAATCAGGATAAGTTCTCCAAAGCAAAATATATTTATACTTCCAATAAATGTTAGGAGTGGATTAACAATACAAAAATATTTTTATAACACTAATCTAAAACTTTCACAGGCATTCAAATCTTTAAACTAGAAGGGCAAAGCCCATATGACTCACATACTCCTTACTGACCTGGCAATATTCTACACGAAAAGGATTGACATTTTGTGCCACATGGTCATTTTTTTTACTAACATTTGCTGACCCTTGGACGTTGACCTTGGAAGTGAAGTCATTTATTTACTAATCATTTTCAAAGTCTCATGGGTATACACAATCCTACCAAGTTTGGTTGCGAGATAGAAAACAGGTTCTAAGAAATTATGCCACTTGCAAGTTTTGCACAGACAGGTGGCGGATGGAAGGACAATTTTTTTTAATATCATTTTTGGGTTATTTAGGGCCCATCTTCACACAGATTTTCAAAAATGTGATTTTTTTTTTTTGGGGGGGGAGGGAGGTGGAAGCGTGGGGGAGGGGGAGTGAGGGGTGTGTGTGAATGCATAAACTCCCATTGTTGATTAGGGAAAACAGTTCTTTCAATCTGTGTAAGCTGCAATAGAAGGAAACAGTAATTTCTCTATGCGCATGCTGTCAGACAAGCTTAGATTTACAATAAAATGTAACATACATTTCTCAGCATTTGTTTTTCATTTTATTATTATTATTATTATTATCATTATTATTGTTGATTTGTATTTGCAGACATACCTGGAAATACTTGTAAATAGTCAAAAATCAGAATGAGCCCCATGTTGGTCGGACTGTCTTCCCTTGCTTGCCTATCTCAAGAACTATTTAACTTGACCAAACTTCATATTAATATTACATAGGTTAGTGGAAACTCCTGTGTTATCATATTTGCTCTAGCTCATAGCTATATTTGTTTCTTTTTTGTGCACAATAAAGCACTATCAACCAATAAGGCCAATAAGGTCAGTGTTAACAAAAGTTGCACCTTGTGGCCTGAAAATTATGGTAACTTCAGTGGTTAAGGTCCCCATAACCCTGGCTACAAGCAACTATTTAGTGCATTTGCATGTCAAACTCCATTGTCCCATTGCTACTGCCAATGATACTGAAAGTTTCCTGCAGCGACATTCCCAAGGCCAAAAGGGTAGCCATGGTGAGCTTCAACAGGTTCGTTCATTGCTGCATGAAACCTGCTGTCCCCATATATGTTTGGAAAAGGGATGCCAGGGTTCTCAGCATTGTGCAGCTTCAAGCCAGGCATACCCATGCTGTGTCTATTTTCTGACTGCCGTACTTGATGGCTGACAGCAGGTTGACTGCCGTCACTGGAATTTGCCGAAACGTGATCAGAAGTTGGCTCGTCTGCTGCTACGTTGGATTTCAGCTTGAACTGATCTTGCTTAGGTCGCCCTATAGTAGGCAAATTGGGATCCGTCCTGGGGGAATAGCCAGTGGGCACAATCACCCCGTGCTTGTTCTTGAGATGCGTGCGTAGGGAGACATTGACAGTGAATGCCTGACCACAGTGTTCACAAACGTAAGGCTTGGCCCCAGTGTGCTGACGCAGGTGGGTTTTGAGAGCCCCGCTCTTGCCAAAACGCTTCTGGCACACCGAGCACTCGTACCTCTTGATGCCCAGGTGAGCCATGACGTGCTCTTGCAACGACTTCTTGTTGCCAAATTTCTTTCCACAAAAGTCGCACAAGTGAGGGCGCAGTTTGAGATGGACGCGCTGAAAGTGCTTGGTTCGAGTGTTGGACCTGCTGAAGGTTGCGGGACACATGCTGCACTTAAACGGTTTTTCACCACTGTGGATGCGCATGTGATATTTAAGGTGGCAGGCATGAGTGTACTCTCCTGTACAGTGTGGACATTTGTAGCAGGCTGCTCTAGGAAAACCCTTGCGCCCCACTATTCTTCCCTTTCCTTTCCTTCGGATCATTTTCACACCACTGCTTTTGTTTCCGACAACCGAACTTTTGCTAACAACCTTCTCATCTCTATTGCCAATTTCTGTTCCATTTTTTGCACCCCGGTGACTGACCTCGCTGCTCGCTTCCTCACGGTAAGTACTCCTTTTATCACGTCCTTCAGTGTTTATATGACCTTTACCATAAGTCAGGTCTACTGCGTCTTCAGCATCATCTTCAACATCATCATCATCGTCATCATCATTATCATCACCATTGCCTTCATCCTCTACTGCCTCCCCTTCACCACCATAATCACCCAAGGAATCTTCTTCTGCTTCTACTTTCACCACAGTACGTTTTACTTTCTCTTCTAGATGTTGGTTTACCATAAGCGACACATAGTCCAATTCTCTTTTGTTGTCAGATGTCCGGCTGAGAGGGTGGTCTTTGAGCATGTGGTCATCCAACCTGGACTGAACGACGAAGCAGCTAGAGCAGCCAGAAACAGGGCAATGTATCAATGTGGATGGTTTACTGGTTGAATTGCTGCTGGATGATGAGCGAGGATTATGACTGGACAATATGTGATCATCATAGCACTCCTGGGCCAAGAACTGCATCCCACAGGTCCTGCATGTCCACTGGGGCTCAACCCGATGCTCCAACATCTTGTGCACTTCCAGAACCCGCCTGAGAGCAAAGATCAAGTGACAGAGGTCACACTTGTACTGCTTGGTGATGCAAGCGGCCCTTGACAACAGCGCCTCTCTATCTTCTCGACTGGGGAACCCTTTGACTGCAGACTCTAGAGCAGATTCTTGGTTCTCGCTTTCGTCATCAGTCACAGAGGTCTGTGGCATGTTGCTCTGAAAAAAAATAAAGATTAAATATGAATGTAATTTCACAAAGAAAAAAACACAACCAACTCAAGTTCCTTTATTTAAAATTCCAAACCCTAACAGAGGACAATAACGAACTGTCATGGTGAAACTGAGTAACAGTTCAATCTTACAAATGTAAGGTTTCCAAGCAATATCTTCGCACATTTCAATTATTTATTTGGAGCTTTTATACAAAAGCAGTGTGGGTAGAGTGTGTATGTGTGTGTGTATGTGTGCATGAAAAATTTCTTTAGAAATATATAACATTTTAAACATTTCTACGACTTAGAAAAGGAACAATAATTGAACAAGAGTTTCCAATGAAGATTTACCCTTCAAATTACCATTTTCTAGTCATTATCATCCAGTGTTTGGAAATGTTACCCTTTTCTACTTTTCTTCTTGAATTGAGCAGCCGCAATCAATATGTTGATTCATTTACTGCTATTATTAATACTAGAGAGTTGCGTGTTTTCTGTGATGGTATTAGACAAAATATAATTTTAAAAAAATATTTTAGTGTACAGGATAATCTAGGAGCTTTATTTAATCACTTGTTATATAGCACTTTACCAACTCAAGAGCCGCTCAAAGAACTGGCCGATATAGGATGTAACTCAAACCGCCCAAGAAACCCACCCGCAGCCTTTGGGCGCATGGCAGGGTGGAGAACAACTGAATCAAGAAATCTCTGAAATCCGGCCGGGGCCCAGGGGCCAAGCCCCGGTATTCGCCCCCTGGAAGAAAATGAAGTTATGCTATTTTGAAAGTAATTTAGGGCCTCTCCTGAAAGAAAAAGCACAAAGTAAACATGAATAGAAACAACAACAACCAAAAAAAAAGAGAATGTTTTATGCACATGTCTTTCAAAAAAGTTAAGAATCTTGATTTGTAGGCCTAACAAAGTTTGAGGTCCACCACTGTTACACACAAACTCCACATTTCAAATTTTACTGGGCACACGTTTGTCTGTTTTTTAGCTGTAAACAGGCAAGAATTTTTATAATTTTGGAGATATTTAGGGGTACGTTAGTAAAAACACTACATCTTAGGTATTAGTGACTAGTGTATAGATTTAAATGAAATAAAATGCAAAATGAACAGAAACAAATCTCTTTTGATTATCTACCTTTTTATACTTCTCTTGTCATGTCTTGTTTTTGATTACTCCATGTGTATACAATAAAAAAGTTTTTAAAAGTCCAAACAAGCCCCCTCCTCTTCTTCACTTTCATGCCAGTCTGAAAGATCGTATGCATGCACACTACTGACACTAATTGTCTAATGTCAGTAACCGATCTCTTCCTCCGACTCCAAGTCCATTTCTCTCACTTTAAGTTTAATGTCTGATAAATGGAAGCCTGTAAACTCTTCTTCATCAGTCGAAGAATCCAAACCATCCATGTTAGACACACACACAAGAAAAATTGAAAAAAAAAAATCGAAAAAACGAACGCATCACAGAGAAAACTTGTGGAAATGCAGTCGAATGTTTTCACAACAGAATTTAACCGGAAGTCAATTGCCGGAAGTCTCGCAATCTTTCAAACAACGCGAGAATATAACCACATGGTTGATACGGACGCTTTTGGACGTTTTGCCTGTTTAGACCTTCGGCCGCTTTTGGCCGCTATTACCAGTAAAGGGTAGCCCTCAGCTTCTCACACTCGGAACTCAATTTTTTTCTCTCGGAAATGCAAATGCCTTCCGCGGAAATCCGCGGATTCGCGGAGAATTCTCCACCCTGGCATGGTCTGACGCCCGGACAACTGAGCACAATCCTGGGCAGCCAGGGGATGGGAGAGAATGACCAAGTGCATGCTGGGCGTGTTCTTGTTACCGGCACGCACCCGTCTAGGACATGAGGTCAGGATCTTTAAAGTCCGTTATGATTGAATGTATGCAACACACAGACTAGACCTCGGTTTATACTCTCATCCGAAGGAGTAGGAAACGGGAGTAAAGTGTCTTTCCCAGGGACACAACACAATGGCCCGGACAGGGCTGGAACCCGGGACCTTCAGATCTTTTCAAGAATCATTGTTGTAATAAGTTTGTAACAGGCCAGTTTCCACTAAACAGGCTACCTTGGCATTAGCTGAGCATCAAAGATATCTCAAGCATAGGGAGATTGAGGTTTGCATTGATTTTGGGCTCACTGCCTAGGTAAGTTTAGTAGCAGCCCATTAGCGGCAAAAGGTCTATTGCATGTTCCTATTTCTGTTGCATTTGCTTACTGATGCGGAACGTTCCATCAATTTTATATATCCTCATTTTCTATGCTGCAGGGATTGTGTGCGAGATTTTTGCAAATGCATGTTCATTACTTTGGAAACTGGCTTGCAAAGTTCTCAGATTTTGTGAAAAGACTCTAGCCCTCTTCTTCTCTAGCGCAAGGCATCCCCATCAACTTACCGCTTCTTCATCGAAGTTGTCTTCAGAGTTCTCAGTGTCCATAGTAGATGATTGTGTGCGCTTTTTGGGGCTAATTGAAAACTTTCTGTTGAGTTTGGATGCCATCGCAGCTTTCCTCGAAAGTGGTGGAGGTGCTGATGGTGATTCTGAATTCATTGTGCCATTGAAGGAGTACACATCGGAGAGGATTCTGTGCATTTCCATTCTGTCAGTATTCGCTAGCTGGAACAAAATGTAAAACTAGAAAGGCAAAGCCCACATGGCTCACAATGACACATGCTCCTTATGGAACTAGCAATATTTAACATGAAAATGACTGCCCAGAAAAAAAACAAAATCAAACAGTGGCATTAAAATGCAAAGTTATATAGACTTTTATTTTTTCATGCTCTTGACCTTGAGATGAGCTTGACCTCTGGCTCCAAATACACTAAAGTACAATTAAATATATACTACAGCAAAAGTTGTATTCTGTCAAAAAAAAAACAGTGACCTTGGGATGACCTATACCTTAGTGACTTTGACAATATGATGACCTTGACCTTCATGTGACCTCTGATGCTTATATATGATCAAATAACTCAATCAGACCTGATAGTGATCTAAGAGAGGTTTCCGCGGAACGTGCGACTATGTCACGCCTTGTGACAGACATTTTGAAGTCCAATGATTCTGATCACGTCCACAAATCCACAACTTGAACGGCGAAAATATATACACAGAAACAGTCAACGCTGCACCACTATTCCAAAACAAAGTATGGCGCCGCAAAACCGGAAGCGAGTAAAGCAACTTTCGTGTTCCGATACAAAACAACAACAACAAAAATTTTAAGTGTCCGCAAATTGTTTCGCTTTTTTTTTTCTTTTTTTTTCCCGTTTTCGTTTTTGCGGATTTCCGCGATTTCGCGGAGAACTATCAGGTCTGTCAATGCTGTTCCATACTATGGGTCAAAAATAGAGCCATTCCAATGTACGATGACAATTTTGAAAATGTTTTGTAAATGACCTTAACATTCAAGATCAATGCAAAAATAACCTTCAAGATCAATGCAAAAAGAGAGCACCTATGAAAGATCAATCTATTATCTCTAAATGCAACAAGTTTGGGCTTGATATCTCTCATAGTTTAGGGTCAAGTTAACTTCAAAGTACCCATATGAACTGACTTTGGACAGCTCCAGCGATCTTGACCTTGGAGTGAGGTTGACCAAATTTGCAAAGTATGTGTGTCTCACTGATATCTATTATGCATCAAAGAATCATAAAGTCAATATTAATAACTTAGAAAAAAAAAAGTGAAAATTTGTGAAAACTTTTTATTGTTGGGCTAACATTTGTTGACTCTGTGACCCTTATCTTGAAGTGAAGTCATTCATTCGCGGATCATTTTCAAGGTCTCATGGATATACAACATGTTACCCAGTTTAGTTGTGATAGTTGAAAAGGGTACCGAGATAGTAAGCCGCAAGTTTTACACATGGCAGATGCACAGACACTTTTTACAACATTTTTTAATGTCATTTTCTGTACTAGCGAGGACTTATCTCGCGTGCGGTAATATATAGAGAGACTCACATTCCAGCATGCGAGTCATAAATGACACATTATTTTATTTCAATGTTTTTGTGTCGCTTGGTGGTTGCCTTCCATGCATGGTCACCCGTCCAAGCAACATTTCCATTGCCCAAACCACTACACTACAGCTCCACTCAATATTGAGTTCAGAAATCTTGTCCTCACAATGAGTTCATCTCTTTTTGAGTCTAGTCACTTTATAATTATGAGATGATTTACCAATTATGTTGATTTTTTAAAATTTTAATTACTACGAGTAAACATGTATTCTATAGCAGCCATTCAGGCTTGCAGGGTGGCTCAGGTTTGCAAGGTGACTGGGTGGATCACACTAGAGGGGAGCGTTCACCCTGATCATTTATACTATAGCAGTCATTCAGGCTTGCAGGGTGGCTCAGGTTTGCAAGGTGACTCGGTGGATCACACTAGAGGGGAGTGTTCACCCTGATGAACGTGAGTTCAATCCTGACTTTGTGCACACTGGATTTTGATGGCCAGTGCTATGCACAGCTGTTTTGAGTTGGTAACCCTGCAATAAAAGAACAATCCATTTTGTTCATCGACCCATCTCACATATCATCATGGCAGGATCTCTTACTGCACAAAATGAAATGACACATTGAAAACTTTTTTTTTTTTAAATCAGCAACACACAATACCATACTACCTGTGAATGAGGTCGAAGAAAGTCTAATTCGTCAAAGTATTTCCAGTGGGGAAACAGAGGAGCCCTTGTTTCCATAATCCTCCTGAGTCTTTTGGTGTAGCCTGTCCGCAAGCTCTTGATTTTCTGCTTCACTTCCTCCACTGCACACAAATATTGAATAAATGAACTCACTGGTTCCTACATTTTTATTAATAATAGCAACTGAAGTCTCAAAACAGATTTATAAGCGAAACCTGAGCCTATAGTAGTTCACTGAAGAATGAATCAGAATAGCTTAAAGCATCCGAGGATCTGAGATAAGCTTGACTATAAATTATGATTATAAAATCTTTTTTTTATTTTTTAATCTACAAAATCTTCACATTTGCTTTAATTGCTCTGAAACTGCTGATTCTTGATTAAGAAAATTGTTAGGGCTATGATTCAGATTAATATTATTAAGGTTTGCAACCTAAAACCTAACCCTAACAAAATAAGGATATTCTGTATTCACAAAGATGCATGTGAACTATATGTTGTCGATGAGGAAGGGGTGCAATTGTAACTACTACCAAGCATAAATGATGATTTGTTATGTTACAGAATCATAAATGTTACCCTGATGGCCTGACAGTTAAGGTTAAACTAAGTAGTTATTCCTTCGGATTAGAGTATAAAGCCAGGTCTTGTCTGTGCACACATGCATTCCATCGCATGAACTTTAAAGCTCCTGAGCTCATGTCATAGAAGCACTAGGTCCCTTCTCCCGTATCGCCCAGGATTGAGTTCTGACGTTTGGTCATCAGGCTATGTCTATGTGCCCAAAGACAGCAAGTGGGCACTCCAGGCGGCTTGATTTATATCCTTGACCAGCTCTCTAGGTGGAAAAGCACTATATATAACTGAAAAGAATTATAAAATAAATAAACAGTGAAGACAATGTATAATATTAATAAAAGTTAACTATATCCAATATTGTTTTGTTTTTTAAAGCTAAGAATAGTATTAGGTGAAAAAACAAAAACTTGTCTGTTTACGGAATCACGACCGACCCTAATTTTTTTTGCCTGGCCCCAAACTTTTTCTTGGGATTGTCTGGAAAAAAAGCAAAAAAAAAAAATCGACCCAAGGTAAAAAAAACACGTTTTTAATGGTGTGTCATCAAAAAATGAACCCTACCAACGTAACCGTTACCAAGTACCAACCCTTTTTTTACCTGTATGTTACCATAAACAGACATTTTTTTTTATGGTCTCAGGTCAACAGCAATTTGACATTTTTAAAAGGGTCTATTTTTGCCTTTTGAGTTAAACTTAAACTGGAGCGGATTGTAAAATCAGAGATTTATGATGTAAATGCAGTAAACATTAAATCAGTCTAGAAATTAAACTGAACTGTTATTTCTGCAGATCAACACTTCTTTCAAAGTAAAATGCAGTGTAATAACTTTCCCCCTACCCCCCTCCCCCTTCCCTCCCAAAAGAAATTACATACTGAAATTCTGATTCTTCAGTTTTATAAACGTATAAACTATAAATATAATAATAATCAATACACTTACCAGACCAACCCACGTTCACTCTTTCAATCAGCTGATAATACGACTTTTCCGAATGAGTTACAGAGTATGATGGATCATTTCTGTCCCACAAACATGGCAAATCTCTGTATGCACGTATTAGTCTCAATGTTAGGTCAGCTTCAGTCCTTACTCCAGCATGTGATGCGGATGTTTCATTATACTGGTTCGAAGACAACGGTTGAAAGTTTGTCTGCTCTTCGTTCACAATGGATTCGTTGATCACTCCAGCATTTGTTGCTGTGCATGATCCAGATGGATCTGATTGTAGAAGCCATTGAGATTCGTCGTACCGGTCAAGATATTCTCCAGAAGTATTTCCCTGCGCCATTATTGCAGGTGAGGTTTAATCAGCAGGTACTAATCTCTCGAACTCTTCCACTTTCTTTCAGCCGCCATAACAGTGTGACGTCAGTAGCATCCACATATAGTTAGATTTTGCAAATAAATTAATTTACCTTTGATGGCATTTAATTAGTCTTTCGTTATAGGAATATCACAAATATTTGATTTAACTTTATTTTGAAACATATAATATTCCCATGTCGTAAATATCTTCAATATTCTTCGATTTTTATGGAAGAAAATAAAGCCCAGTCATCAAAATTGCTGATTTGGAATGTGACCATTTGGAGTTTTGTCAAAGTATGTAGCTTACAGTTGAGGTGTCTGTTCTCAAGATGTGAAGATGATTAAGTACCGAAGTTGGTAAATACCTTTGATTAGGAAATAATACGTGTACACTTTGGTTGCTTTATTTGGTGTGCGCTAAAAAAATTTTTTGTTAATGCAGCTAAAATGTTAATTGGCATCACCTGATTCAATCATAGTGACAGTCACACTCATATTGCATTATAATATTGACTAAAGAAGACTCTTTATCTTTGTTCGCAGGTTTAATAGTCATCTTCAGACAATAGTGAACATTGCGGAAATTATAAGAGGAGCTAAACACTCTGATGTGACTCCGACCTTTGTGTATTGACTATTGCAGTATTGGCAACTGTAAATACAGACATGTACAGGGTGTGAAAAGTTAAACTCTTGTCTTAGTAGCCTGATGACCATAGGCATATCTGCATATCAATATGGAATTCACAGTCAGCCAGTCGCAAGGATGTATGGAAGGACGCAGGATTGTGGATCTTCAGGAACTGGCAAGGCAGATGAAATGCAAATGCTGCAAGGGCCTCCTGGATCTGAACCAAACAGTGAACGAAGCGTTGTTTGGATTTGCAAGTGTGCTGTACATCAAGTGCATCTGTGGGGATATGAATGAAGTCCACACAGGCAAGAAGCAACAGGTTGATGGAGGTCATCTAGAATATGAAATCAACACTAAGGCATCCATCAGTGAGTTAATTGTTGTTTGTTTTATTCACTATGAAAAGAATATATAATGCAGCTCATAGCTTCCAGCAGTATATTCAGGGTACACATGCAAGGGTTTTTATAAAGGAGAGGGAATGGGGAACATGATATTTAGTTCGCTGTAGTCACTGTCATTGTGTGTAAAACATGTTCATTATCCAGTTATGGGATTGCCATTATAGGATAATTATTTTTCTTGATGCAGTGCTTCAGATTGTTGGTGCGCCCGCGCCATTGGCGCATATTTTATCAGAATGGCGCGTAACAGTCAACGTGAATGCGCCAGCCTGGCGCGACATAAAAATCAAGAAGGACTAGGTGAACATACGATACGAATACCTTTGATTGTCAATGACCCATCTTTTTCAAAATTGACCCATCATTTTGCATGGCCATGGGTCATTGGGCCCATGATTTCTGAAAACAATCTGAAGCACTGTTGATGTTTAAAGCAACTTGCCTCACTTGGCTTGTTTTATTCCTTGCTCCTTAATGGTTGCTGTACAGTGCTAGCCATTTTGAGAAAATATATACTTTTTTCTTTCTTTCTTTCTTTCTTTTTTTTTTTTTTTTTTTGTGTGTGTGCGGTAGTTAAGTTTTTGGTACTGTAGTGTAATATGAGCTTGCTGCCCAGATTTAAATCTATGTACAATAATACAGAATTACTTACATACATGTACTAGTGCAACTCCAGCTGTATGTGTGTACGTGTGTGTTCTAAGTTGTACATGATTATATCATGCTGTTCATATGTTTAAGTTGATTTGCAGCCTCTTAAGAGACTTACCAGCTATTTAATCATTTCTTTCAGACCTAATATTGTATGGAGCAGCAGCGCAGAACATAGTGAACTTTTTACAAGCTGCGCTGGAAATCCCCATACTAGCCAACAACAATTCCCTCAGTTTCTCCGTGGTTCCAAGCATATCTACATCATCAGTAACCAGTTTTGCAGTTCCTGTAGGTATGCATGTCAATTACAGTCCTGCGGTCACAGCCAGCACACAGCTTCCAACACAGCTGCTGCAGGTGCACTATATTTATTGAATGATTTTTTAAATTTATTTTGGGGTAATGTTTATTGCCAGCTTTTATGTTTCTTTGACGATGAATGCAGTATATTTTTGTGTTGACCAATGCATGGAAGCAACATACATACTATACATATATATATATATATATATATATATATATATATATATATATATAATATATATATATATATATATATATATATATATATATATATATATATATATATATATGTATATCCACCTTGTTATTTATATGCTTATTTATTTAAATATGGTCATTTATGGCCTGTATAAATTGTGAGATAACCCTTAAAAAAATTGTCAGGATCATATTAACACACATTATTTACAAGCTTTGTCACAAGAGGCTATTTAGACCCTGCACTAAGGCTTCTTGCCTTAACAAAGTTCAGCATGTTTTGGCCTGGGTAACGTAAACTGGCTGCCTAGCAGACGACACAAGTCAGTTGTGTGCTAAGCATGTGTAAGCTAACGCTCGCTCAGGTAGGCAGTGACCTCATCCCGCTGACGTATACTATAGCCACCCCCCCGCTAGAGTGCGCCACAGGTATCGAACGAGATTTTCGCGGGGTTTAGCTGACCGCAAGGCTAGGTAGTCATTCTTTGTCTGAACCTCACAGGAGAAGGAGCTACACTCTGAAAGACTAAGCAGGTGACAGATGAAAGTCATTCATCGCAGTATAGCCACAGCCTGACATTGTCAAAAAGACAAGCAGGCTAGTTGGTCCGAGGCAGGGATAGACCACTAAGAGTCAACCCTGACATTCAGCCTGCAGTGGAGCATATAGCACTGAGCTACGATAGCCTAATAGTCAACAACCAAGGAGGAGACACCATCACCACACCTCAACCAATCGGCTAAGTGCACAAGAAGAATTGCACACACACTGATCTAGAAGGAGTCAAGGACTGTGTGGTTAATCCACTCTCCTGAAAACAAACATTAGACCAACCAGAACAAATAGCCCAATGATGAGACAATAGCAAATATCAAGAATGGTAGCAGCTTAGACCCATCAAGGAACAAACTATTCGAAGTGAATTTGGACATTTAAGTTAATAGAGTGTTAGAGAATTATATATAGAGTAGAGGAAATAAATGTGTGATATTTACTGTTAACAAGTGGCTGGACTACCTATGTTTCATAGCCGTGTGAGAGCTAGTGTGTCAGTGAAGCTTTTACCATTTTCTCCCTGTCTCTGTAACCCTATCCACACGCAGACCGGGCTAAACATATAAATGTATTAAGATTAGTCACAGGGTGATTACACTAGGTGATCCCCGCAAAGATGAGTGGGTAATAGCATTCCATTGTGCAGAGCCCAGTAACAATAGACCCACCCTCACAAGCTTCTGGTTCACTACATTGTAGTTAATAATTTAGTAATAGCGTACAACATATAAATATTTCACTATATAAAGTTATATGTGTGCAGGTTCCCCAGCATCCTGTTCAGTTTCAGATGAATCCTCCACAGCCGCCACAGGAGATCCATCACTTCTCATCCAAACCACAACAGGTCAGTTATGGATGCCTCCACACCTCCTCCCCCTTCAACCATGCATCTTACACCTTACTCCCACCCCCATGTGAGCATTACATTGGTTACAGATTGTAGTGCTTTGAGTCTGATTTAGTGGAAAGTGCATCTTAACCATCTGGTATTATTGTTATTAGTGTAATTATTATTGTTGTTGTTATTAATTATTATTATTACTACTACTACTACTACTACCACTGTTACTACTAGTACTATCATCATCATCATTAATATCAAATCAAAACGAAAAACAAATTAGGGAAAATAACCACCAAAAACAGACCCGCTGATATCTGTGTTTTGAATTGAACTCAACAATGTATGTTTTGTGTGTGACAGCAGGTCCTCATCATCCCCCAACACAAGGTTGACAAATCAGCCCCACAGTCCCAGCAGGTTGTTCACACAGATTCAACCCTTGGACTCGAACCTGTGAGGCTCACGCCCTGCAGCGCACAGTGCACTCTGTGCCCACCTTGTCCTCACAGAGTGACCGCCACCCTTCCGGTCAGTTCTAGCTGCAGCACACCGGCCAAAGATAGCGGTAGTACTAGTAGAAATAGTGGCAGTGTTAGAGGTGACTCTGTTGAGAAAGTGCAGGTGTCAAGTAAGAAGAATAAGCCATTAGTCCCCAAGCCAAAGATCAAACTAACCAAAGATGAACGAGACGATCTAAAAGTGAACACCAAGTGCTTGGTGTGCAAGATCGTTTTCCGGTCCAGGGAGCACTTCAGAATGCATCGCGTCCTTCACCCACAGATCATGAAGAAGAAGAAGAAAGTGAAATGCTCCATCTGCACAGCGGACTTCACAGATCGACGGAAATTCCAGAGGCACATGGCCAGTCATGCAGACACAGAGCATAAGTGTGGGTTGTGCGAGAAAATATTCTCTACTAAAGCCATTCTGACCCAGCACATGAATCGTATTCACTGGACAAAGGCGCAGAACAACGCGGCACTCCAGGAATATGTGGCAGAACACATCGTGACAGAATCAAATCACAAATGCTTGAAGTGTGACAAACTATGTAAAACCAAAGCCTCCCTCAATGCACACATGCGCATTCACGCAGCAGAAAAAGTATCTCCTGTCAAATATGTCACCGCAAAACACACAAAGAAAGACCCCCCTGAAGCAGACCTAATAAGACCTTACCACTCTGTAGATCCTGTCATTTCCTCAGTGTCGCAATTACATCCACATCCACATCTCACAGTGGCAACGCATGTCTTAGGCCCAACACATGATACATTGGCTACAGCAGTTCCTGTATTTCAGGGCTCTCTCTTTTATCATTAGATGCTTTTTTTGACCTGCCTGCTTGCAGAAATGCAATTTATCTAAATTTGTCAGATTTTTGCAAATCTGCATGAGAAGAGTCCTAAATGGTCCCAAAATGATAACCAGGCAAAAAAAAAAGGTTGGTCTTCCGTCTGTCTATCCATCCATCCATCCATCTGTCAATCCGGAATTGTGGATGTTTGCTAACAAATCTTGCAATGTAATCTCGTTTTACCGTAGTTTATACTCTTGTCAAGTCATTTATTGTAACTGTATTAAAACAATATTTTAACATGTTTTTGTTCATTTGCTTTGAATGAGGAAAACTTGCACTCGTGTTCAGGAGCAAACACACACACACACACAAACGCACACCCCACTCCCACCCCCCCACACACACACACCCACGCATACATATTACATTACAATGTTCTTGTTTAAGGTCCAGCGGACTCTTACACACACAAGATACACACACACTCACAAGATACACACACACAAAATTCAACACGCACACACACACACCTGATTATGAATATGGTCTTTCTAAAATACAGTATTTTAAAATGACTACTTCACAGTTTGGTAAACATACTTTAAACTTAAAACTATTAGCTTTTGACTCAACACATCTCATCATCTAGTTTTAACATACAAGTCATTGAAACTAGCACTATTTAGAAAATAAGTCACAGGAAGGAAAAGCATTCTCTTTGTAAATGTAACTCGTTTATGTTTTCAAGCATTTGTGTGTGATTTTGTTTCTCTTTCCCTTCAAGGTAATTGTAAAATGAGAGGATGGACTAGTACTTTAGGCAATTGTTGACACATGGTAAAAGCAGTGCTCACGTTCCATCAGACGAGAGTCTAGTTTTTGTACACTTACATTCAATTGTAAAGATCCTGATGACCATGTCCTGGACAGGTGAGTGACAGTTTCCTACAGCACCCAGAAATCCCTCATCTGTCCCATTCCCCATCAGTTATCCAGTATTGTTCAGTTATGTGGGGCATTAAAAGATGCCCATATAGCTATAAATTGGTGCTTTGTGCCGAGTTAGTTAGGTCCTTTTTTGGCTAGCGTCTTGAGCAGGAAAAGCACTCTATTATAATAATAACAAAACAGCTAATGCATGAAAAATATTTATTACTTAATTTTACATCGTTGTTCCCGATCACAAACGTTCCATAAATATATTAATCCAGGTAAAATATTTTTGGTAATTTTTTTTTTTTTTTGAAAAATATTGCAAGCAACAATTATTAGGGAGCAAGGAGAGGGGGAGGGGGGGGGATCTCATTTACAAAAGCGACACATGAAAGGTTTACCTTTCTGAGTTTGAAGATAATTTTCACTGCATACACGGATCAAAATGAACCCTAACATTTTAATATTAAGGTTTGTACACTAGTAACTTGCCATTTAGTATCTCCTTACCACAAGCAGGAATTTTTAGGTGAATCTCTACAATGTACTGCTATTCCTAAATGGATTATGATTACCAAATCTTAACGTGGTAATTGTTTTTGGTCATTCACTTTGCTGTTCCTAATCTCTGTGTGTACGTTCTATTCATGAAGTACGCGAACCTTTCCTTTAACAATTATAACAAGCAACTTTACTTGTCTATGTGCGCATTTGAAAACAAGGTAAATACGTTTTTGTTATATCCTTTTTAAATCCAGACTTTAATACTTCCTATCCTATCCTATCCTATCCCGTAACTCGGAGGTCGTAGGGGCACCACAGATAATCATTTAACCAGCGTACTCCATCTTTCTCTGTCCTCAGCAACCTTGATGGCTTCTCTCATTGTCAAAAAAGTCCATTCTCGAATGTTGTCCTCCCACCTCTTTTTCGGTCTCTCTCTTCTTCTACCTCCTTGCACTGTGCCTTGCAGGATGGTCTTTGCAAAGCCTGATGATCTGGTGATGTGGCCATACCATCGGAGTTTCTGTTTTTTCACCACTGTGAGCAGGTTTATTGTGTTGCCCAATGGCTTGTGTGATGGTCTGTCGGACTTCGTCGTTGGTGATTTGCTGGGTAATGAAAATGCCCGGAAGTCTTCTGTAGCATCTCATCTCCATGCTTTGTATTCTTCGTTGTAGATCTGCTGTGAGGGTCCATGTTATGCAAGCGTATAAGAAGATGGAGATGACAAGGGAGCGCAGCAGTCTTACTTTGGAATGTATATTGTTATCTGGGGTTTGTTTCTATAACTATGCTCAGTCATAGATAGGTACAAATCATTTTGTTGGAAAGGGGAAAAAGGCAGTGCTAAATCTGTGTTGTTTGTTAAATATATTTAAAAAAAGATATCGAAAGATACGTCCTTTCAACTATTTGATTCTTAATTTTGTTGTACTCTTCCAAAACATGGTGCTTAGATCGACTAGATAACATAAAGAAAGTGTATTTGTTTGCCTGTAAGCGTTTCTTGGTGAGCCCGTTCGAACCCCTAAAGAGATCTATCCTGTCCTATCCTATCCTATCCCGTCACTCGAAGGTCGTTTAACCAGCGTACACCATCTTTCTATGTCCTCAGCAACCCTCATGGCTTCGCTCAGTGTCAAGCCAGTCCATTCTCGAAAGTTGTCCTCCCACCTCTTTTTCTGTCCCCCTCTTCTTCTGCCTCCTTGCACCGTCTCTTGCAGAACATAGCTTCAAATACTTAGGTGCCATTTTATCAGACAATGGGTCCCGACAGAAAGTCCTCTCCAGGATCGCACAAACAACTGCTGCCCTGGCAATGTTGAAGCCCATTTGGAAAGACAGGACCATCTGCCTACATTCCAAGGTAAGACTGCTGCGCTCCCTTGTCATCTCCATCTTCTTATACGCTTGCGAAACATGGACCCTCACAGCAGATCTACAACGAAGAATACAAAGCATGGATATGAGGTGCTACAGAAGACTTCTGGGCATTTCTTATACCCAGCACATCACCAACGACGAAGTCCGGCAGACCATCACAAAAGCCATTGGACAACACGATGACCTGCTCACAGTGGTGAAAAAACGGAAACTCAGTTGGTATGGCCACGTCACCAGATCATCAGGCCTTGCAAAGACCATCCTGCAAGGCAGAGTGCAAGGAGTTAGAAGAAGAGAGAGACCGAAAAAAGAGGTGGGAGGACAATATTCGAGAATGGACTGGTTTGACACTAAGCGAAGCCATCAGGGTTGCTGAGGACAGAGAAAGATGAAGTTCGCTGGTTAAACGATCATCTGTGGTGCCCCTACGACCTCCGAGTTATGGGATAGGATAGGATAGGATATGGACGAATCACCACGTCCCCATGCTGACAACGACAATGGTCAAAGCGAAGCTTTACGTCCTATGATAAAAATGTTTAGGACAAAATAGCAAGGGGTCACGTAACCCTTTAAAAAAAAAACAGACCAGGTCACTAAACAGTAGATAGAATGAACAACTTCAGGGAGGCCCTGGAAAGGTTAAGCAGCCGAGATCCCGATCGACTGAGGTGCCCAAGCCCAGTAAGCCAGGCACCCAAGATCCAAGGACCCCAGGAGGTCAGTAAACGGTGGAGATAATGAACAACATCAGGGGAGCCCTGGAATGGTTGGGCAACCGAGATCCCTATCAACTGAAAGTGCCGATGCCCCAGGGAGGCAGAGCACCCAGGATCCAAGGATCTCAGAAGGTCACTGGACAGTGAAGAGAGGGAACAACGTCAGGAAAAATCCCTGGAAAGGTTAGGCAACCGAGATCCCAATCAACTGAAGGTGTCAATGCCCCAGGAGGAAGAGCACCCAGGATCCAAGGATCACAGAAGGTCACTGAACAGTGAAGAGAAGGAACAACATCAAGGAAAATCCCTGGAAAGGTGGGCATCCAGATCCGACTGAAGGTGCCAATACCCCAACGAGGTGTTCCAGGGATCACAGAAAGTCTCAAAGATGGTAGGGAGAAGAACAACATCGGGAGAACCCCGGGAAGGCAGGGCATCCAGGATCTGTGGTCAACTGCAGATGTCCTACGGGAGAGGACAGGGACTATTGTTCCCAGGGTCAAAAGAGACACCGCCACTAGGATGCCAGAATGGGATCCCATAGCAGGCGTTGGGGGATTGACCCGAGAGAGGGATGAGGTTTAAGAAATTCGATCGGTTTAAGATCAAAAGTGGATCTAAGTTCTCGAAGACAAGCAAAAGGGGATACCAATGGCGTGCAACTGTCAAATAAATGAAGCCAGGTGAAAGTTTTACCGCAGGGGCAGCGCGAATCGGTAAACTTAGAAGCAGTAGAAACTGTTCTCATTTTGCTTATAACCCTTTGTATTCGGCGTGGGAGCCGAGGCACATGGCTACCGACCAAACGAAAGAAAAAGATAGACATGCTACCCACAGTAGCGCTTCATGAAGCGCTGGAGCTCAGCTATGGTGGCAGAATGTATTTTGTTCTTGAGTTCTGACATAGAGGGGGGAAGCGAGACGAGAGGACCCTCGACTGCTGCGACTGAAGCCGCGCTATATGCCATCTCATTGCCATAAAGATCAGGATGTGAAGGAATCCAAGTCAGATTCACCTGGCATCCCCTACTTATAAGTTGATGACTGAGGAAAAGAGCCTCCAATGAGACAGCTTCCCTGTTACCCGCGCTCCCACGGGCCAGGAATTATAGGGCAGGTTTTGAGTCCGAGAAAATAGCAATTCCAAAGGGCAGATCTGGTAGATCATTGATAAAGTAGAGAGCCATGATGGCGTAAAGTTCTGCTGAAAAGATACTGGCTCCTGGGGTGAGCCTGTAGAGCTTGGATATCTTAAGACAGGGGATTACGAAAGCGGCACCCACACTGCCATCTGACTTCTCTGAGCCATCCGTGAAGACAGTGAGGTGAGTTTGGGAGTGTGAATGAATTCTCTCTTTAGGCAGAGTGGTCATATACAGTTAATCAGAGCTTTTGGAGGTTCATCCCAGTATCGATAACGGGTAACTGAAGCTCCCATGGGGGTAAGGGAGGACATCGGCATTGGATCAACGTTTGAAGGTTGGGTGGAACTTTCCTCCCAAAGTGGCTGGGTGTGTGTTGCTAGAGCCAGAGTCCGAAGATTAAATGGTCTAACTGTATCCGAGTCTCCAGAAAATGCCCAGCGAGAACCCCTCTCATGACAGAAAAGCGGCCATCAAATCCCGCAGTCAGCACCCTACATTTGTTCTATAGGGGGGAGCGAACACCACTCCTGCGACCATCTTATTATTGGGTAAGTTTTAACATGGATGTTGGTCCATGGTTTTAACGTCCCCGAACACATGAGCGCATAGGAGACTGTCACGACCATCTTTTTTTTTTCTTTTTTTTTTTTGAGTAAAATTTACGTCCCCGGACACATATGCGTATAGGGGACGAGAACTAATTTCGACCATCTTAGTTAGTTATATAGATTAACGTCCCCGGACACATAAGCGTATAGGGGACGAACTACCATCTTAGAGTCAATTGTTTTTGGTTAATTGGATGTTGTTGTTTTTTTGGTGAGTAAATTAACGTCCCCGGACACATTAATTAAGCGTATAGGGGACGAAATTAACCGTTGTTTTTGGTTATTTATTATTTATTTTGTTATTATAGTAAGATTTACGTCCCCGGACACATTTAGCGTATAGGGGACGATATGTTGTTGTTTTTGGTTAGTTAGTTAAATAGAATAACGTCCCCGGACACATTAGCGTATAGGGCACGATTTGTTTTTGGTTAGAGTCAATTGTAGTGTGGTTAAGCGATCATCTGTGGTGCCCCTACGACCTTCGGGTTATGGGACAGGATAGGATAGGATAGGATAGGATAGAGTCAATTGTTTTTGGTTATTCACTTTGCTGTTCCTAATCTCTGTGTGTACGTTCTATTCCCTTGCTTTAGCAATTATACCAAGCAACTTTACTTGTCTATGTGCGCATTTGAAAACAAGGTAAAAACTTTTTTGTTACGTCCTTTTTAAATCCAGACTTATAATACTTGCATAACTGAAAAGTCCATAAGAAAGTTTAACAAATAAAGAATTAAAGGGAAATAACTCATTGATTAGCATTTTTTAAAAATCAACGTAGAGCACAGGAGCCACCTATAATTTTTTTTAATATATTTTGGAATTCAGTCCTTATTATTGGAAAAAGCTTCACTCTACATACTTGACGCACGCCGATTGTTGTTCTGAACAAGGATGCCTACTCTCTCCAACACTCTTCAACATAGTCCTGGAGCGCATCATGTCAGATGCCCTTGAAGATCACGAAGGTACAGTCAGTATAGGGGGTAGAGCAATCCCCAACCTCCGTTTTGCAGATGACATTGATGGATTGGCTGGACATGAACAAGAAGTTCAACAGCTGGTACAGAGGCTTGACACTACCTCCACAGGATCACCTCAAGGTACAGTTCTCTCGGACAATATTGTTCACTTTATACACAAATGATTGTAATGGTACGGACACCACCCCTCTTATTAAATACTCTGACGATACAGCCCTTCAAGACCTTCCAAACTCTGATTCTGTTTACTTTCAGGAAGTTGCCCGTTTCACCACCTGGTGCAAAGTGAATTACTTGGACCTAAATGTCAAAAAGATTAAAGAAATGCTTATAGATTTCCGTAGGGGAACGGCTGTTATTCCGGATCTGATGATTGATGGTGTGAAAGTTGAGCGTGTGAGCGAGTATAAATACCTTGGAACTGTACTGGATAACAAATTATTGTCCCTTATACGCTTTAGTGTCCGGGGACGTTAATCCAACAAATTGAAAAAATGGATAACAACATATCGTCCCCTATACCAGGGATGTTGCTAGGAAATTTTGTCTTCGGCGATTTGGCCGAAACAGCCGTGAAACTTTCGGCTTTTTACAGAAAGTTTCGGCTCTCTCTTCCAAAGCAGTCTCACATGGTTTTTTGAACGAAAAACGATGCTTAACGTCCTATTGCATGAGCGTTAAGGACGATCACCACGTCGCCACCCTGACAACAATGACCATCATCATCATATCAAAAATGAGATCCAACGAATCTTTATGGTTTTTTGACTAGATTCACTACGTTAACGTGCACCCTCCACCTCCATATATTAAAGGTGTTGTGTGGATGCATATCTTTGTAATAAAACATGATTTTAAGAGTAGAATAAAAAAAATTGAAAAGAAATTTTATTTTCTTAAATTTTAGACACACAAAAACAATAAAAAGTTTAGACTGTCCCTTGACAGACCACAATACTGTCAGAGTTTCTGGGTTTAACCTTGGTAATTATCGAATCCTCACCTAAAATGTAAGCGTACAGCACAGGAATATCGCAAATTATGGACAAAACCGAGCCGATTCACCCGTGAAAACTTCGGCTCGGCGAGCCGACATGACGGACAGTTTTTCGGCTTTGTTATAAAAATTTCGGCTAAAAGCCGAAGATCCGACCCAAACGACATCCCTGCTATACGCTTATGTGTCCGGGGACGTTAATCTATATAACTCAACTGGATAACAAACTCACTTTTGATTCAAATACTGCAGTAATCCACAAGAAATGTCATTCAAGATTATACTGCCTACAGAAACTCCGTTCCTTAAGCGTCAGTCAGCCTGTTTTGTGTACATTTTACAGATGTTTTATCGAATCTGTTTTAACATTTGGCTTTTTCTGCTGGTATGGAGGTCTAAATGTGAAGAACAAGAATGTGTTTGACAGAGTGGTGAAAGAAGTGAAACACTTACCCCCCCTAGGGAATTTTGTAGACTATGTTTTTCTGTTAGCCTATCATACCTTCTTTGGATTTCTGCTTGTTTGGTTTTTGTACACGGGTGGGTTTGGGTACCAGACGGCCCAGAAGGGCCCATTTTTCCTTCTTTGGGCCCTATATTGGCTATTGGGCGGTATGGTTATTTGGAGAGCTGTTGTGTTAAGGTTTATCAACATATTTCTAATCAGTTTACAGTTTTTGGAAGATACTTGATTGTTGTTTGTGTTAGTATGTGTTTTGTGATAATATCATGTTCATTAAGAGCATGGCTGGGGTACAAATTAAAGGTTTTTACAAAGTCGATTTTCCCTCTGTGAATCATACCTTTCTGCTTCCTAAAGCCAAAAAGCTTATGTTTGCAAGTTGTAAACAACTTTCTTTGTTATTGTGGTTGTAGTTCTTAACTCCTTTGTGGTGCACATACAATTGTGGAAGTACTGAATGAAATATCCTGTTGTTTTTATGACGTCATTTGACGCCTATAACCAATGGGACTATTTACCACAGCATTGCATTGCACTGGTGAGGTCTTTACACAATTTTGATTGTAATAATCTTTAAATGAAAGAACCCAGTAAGAGAGAGAGAGAGAGAGAGAGAGAGAGAGAGAGAGAGAGAGAGAGAGAGAGAGAGAGAGAGAGAGAGAGAGAGAGAGAGAGAGCAAACAAAGAAACAGTTACAGAAAATAACAGGTTTTTGACTTATTTTAAGTAAAGTATCATTAACAGCAAAGGTGGTTTTTATCACAACCATTCAACCACTCTAAGCATAAAATAAAAATGTTTTCAATTACTGAAGAAACAACAAGTAAACTAAAACCTTGTTTTTGATATTAAATTGCAGAACTTGTTTCTGATACTAAAAATTGATGCTATGTCATACACATAGGCAAATCTTTACTGTACGTTGTACTTAAGTACAAACTAAATCATCAAAAAAATACTGTCATGGAACATTTTCGTTAATTATAGAGTGACAATATGACTAAATATGACTACACGCATTAAAGTCACAATTACAGCCAATACATCAAATTTATACATGTATCAAAAACTAAAATGCTCTTTGGCAGTACTGGAATTGCAAAACCAGCGGGTTGGAAGTATTGAAGCATTTCTTATTGTTCTTGACTAAGGAATGCTCCGTAGTTTACTTTAATTGTCGTTTTTGTCCTCATCCAAGAAGACTACGTCTTTGAAATTATATGTGTCTGGAGATTCATTCTCTGTGTTCAGAAGTGTCTGAAGTGGCGTCTCCAGCATGACGTCAAGGAGTTCCTCTGGCATCAGGTTTCCCTTGGTCCATTTTACCTGCAGCTGCCCATTGCTTTTTTCCCAGCCATGATGCTCTGGTGAAGGCAGTTTAGGTGAAGGTATGTCTGCCTGTCTCCAGATCATTGCCTGATAATGAGCTCTTTCAAGATGCATCCTGAGTGAATCCTTGCAAGGTGGGAGCAGGCTCTTGTCTACACCATCATATGATTTGAGAAGCTGCCCTTCTTTTGTTGAGAATCGTTCGACAAACTTCTGGTACCTGATTTTGTTGATGTCATCTGAGGGAAGACCACACAGCAGACAAGTGAAGCGCTCGAGCTCTGCTAGTGCTGTGTTGTCGAGATCTTCTGTGGCACCAAGCTTAGCAAATGCAACTTGGAACTCAGGATGCTTCTTCAGGATCTCTTGATGTGGCTGAGTTTGCCCTTGCGCACAAAAGCGCTAGTCGTGTCACACCCGCTGTAGGCATGAATAGACGGCAAGATGGCGCAGATCTCTTCACCAATGTGCTTGGCGATTTTCTTTACATTACATTACATTACATGGTTATTGCTTTATGTCCAGCGGACTCTTCCGAGCCCAATCAGGACCGGACAACCCCCAATCCGCATAAAAGATCTGCTGAAACAACCCTAATGGTAAAACTGAAAGCTCTTCACCAGCCAGTCACTTTACAATAAAGACATCCCACGCAGGGGACGCTGAGGCTGTACTCTAATTTATCGAACCCCCGTTTACAAAAACAAAATAGAATACAAACATCATTATAAAATATCAACAAAACACATACATATAAAATGCCTACATTGCTAAATAATAACATCATAAGAAGCCATAGTGACCACCTGGCAGAAAGCGTCCAATATTCCCAAGCTGATCCAACAGACCTCATACACAAATAAGGAATCTTGTCCCGGAAGAGTTTTCAAGAAGAAAGGTATGTGACTGGTCTAGCGAAGAAGAAGATAGTATAGCAGATTGATAGAACAGAGCAGGAATGAGAAAGAGCAAATGAGAAAGACAGCGACAGTGGGAATTTAAAGCACTAAATTTCCAGAAAGTGGGGATACTATTTATACTGAAACCCCCGGCACCCCAACGGGGGTGGCGATTTTCTTGATATCAAGCAACCTTCGATTATTTTACATGTGATTGTATTTTCTTTAAAATGAAAAACCAAGAAAATTGCCACAAGTGAGCAGAAGTGCCAAAACATGACACTAACAGAGTATGTGAACAGCTGCTTTTAGGGGGTACCCTTACATCTGTAAATGCTACAGCCACAATTTGGGGCTATCAAAACTAGACAGCCTGAAATCAGTTGCTTGATAACAAAGGCATTAGACGGTATTTGCCTTGTTTGGTCCACAAGGGGAAGTGTTCAGTTGTTTAAGATAGAGACCGCACAGAAGGGTAATTCTCGGAGGGTATTCTTACCCAAATCAGGGCACCAGGTCCCCAGTAAGTCGAGTACCTTCACCAGGCACTTGGAATCAACTGCTAGATTTCATAAGTCATGTAGATATCATGTCTAAGATAGGCCAAATGAAAACAAAACGGAACTGTATAGGTCGCAGATTGTGAAAACGGGTTTTTACCCTTACGCCAAGAGGCGTACCCCAGCCATGCCCTTAATGAACATGATATTTTCACAAAACACATACTAACACAAACAACAATCAATTATCTTCCAAAAACTGTAAACTGATTAGAACTATGTTGATAAACCTTAACACAACAGCTCTCCAATGAACCTTACCGCCCAATTGCAAATATAGGGCCCAAAGAAGGAAAAATGGGCCCTTCTGGGGTGTCTGGTACCCAAACCCACCCGTTTATCAAAACCAAACAACCGGCAATCAGTAACTTGATGACCAGGGTACCTGCGGATATATGCCTCATAAATTCCCTAGGGGGGGGGGGGGGTAAGGGGGGTCATAGGCCACCTAACGGACTATGAGTTGTATGATTGCCGTGCAGTGCGAAAGGCTAAAGAGATTGCTAGAGACACCACACACGTCCTTGCAAAGCATTATACACTTTTACCATCTGCTCGCCGTTTTCGAGTGCCTAAGTGCCTAGAACCAAATGCAGCTTTGTACCAAAGTCGATCGAACTTCTCAATAAGTACAAATAATCTGTGACGGTGTGTGTGGAGGTGAGGTGTGTGCGAGTGTGTAAGAAAAAGAGAGTGCCTTTATTTATACAATTTCTTTTAATCATTTAATCACTTGT
The DNA here is from genome assembly GCA_036898135.1 of Oncomelania hupensis. NCBI lineage: Eukaryota > Metazoa > Mollusca > Gastropoda > Littorinimorpha > Pomatiopsidae > Oncomelania > Oncomelania hupensis. The sequence goes on from JBAHVR010000320.1 coordinate 103,466, forward strand.
GGTGCTAATTTGTGCAATGACAGCTGTTATGTAGGTTTGTAAAATATAAGTCCTCCCTTCTTTGCTAGTGTAGCTATCTCTGTGATTAGAATTGATTTGTATGATCTGATATACATTTAAAAATACAACATGAATGTTCTTTTCTGTTAATGTAATTAACTTTTTAACCTGTTATCTGTACTTTAGAATAAGCGAGAAGGAAAATGATATATAGCCTAGATGTCCAGTAAGAATGGGAAGTACCAACTGTTCGGACACAGGTGTTATGTTTTCTTTTTATTGATTGATGATTTCCTTTAATTGCCTGCAAAACATGTCTTAATTTCTCAGAGTGAGATAATAAAGTTTTCTTGTATCTTGTATCTTGTACCTCCAGAGCCTTTGGAATGTAAATAATAATAATAATAATAATTACCGATTTTTATATAGCGGGTACTCCAGCCTATGACCAGACTCACCACGCTTTACATAGTCATTACATATAAATACATGCACTCGATCAAACATCGATTTTGCTACAATACACCAAAAGACGGAACAGTAAAGGTACAAACTATTTACATCTATGTACACAAATGACAAAAAAGACAGAAATAGACTATTTACAACTATGTACACAAATGACAAAAAAAGACAGAATTAGAATAGCAAAAACCTATTCACAGCTATTTATATGCCCGGTTAGACCCAGGAAGAAAAACAGTATAAATATTTACAGCCGTGTATATACTTACGGATCAGACAGAGACAAAAGAGGAGAGAATGGCAGCGGGATACAAATCAGTCTGAATAATGCAGTTTGAAGAGGTGGGTTTTGAGGGCCTTTTTGAATGCTTGTGTTGATTGTATGTTGCGGATATTGGAGGGAAGGGAATTCCACTGCTTAGGTGCGGAGTAAGCGAATGCACGTTGGCCGTATGTCTTAGTGCGGGTGACGGAAACCTTGAGTGTGCGAGTGTCAGCAGAAGATCTTAAAGTGCGTGAAGGGGAGTAGACAGACAGTAGATCAGCAAGGTAGGAAGGACAAGAATCTGTGAAGAAGTTGTGACAGAGAACAGAGAGTTTGTACTCTATGCGTGCTTGCACAGGAAGCCAGTGAAGGGAATGTGGTAGAGGCGTGATGTGATCGCGTTTCTTTGCTCGGAATACTAGTCTAGCTTCTGAGTTCTGAACCTTTTGTAGTTTGTCAATGATGTGTTTTGGGGAGCCAGCGAGGAGAGAGTTGCAATAGTCAAGACGAGAAAGGACGAGAGCGCAGACTAGGGTTTTGGTGGCAGTGACTGTAAGATAGTGGCGAAAGGAGCTGATTTGGCGAATGGCCGTGTATGAAAAGCGACAGACGTTGGAGATGTGGTTGTTGAGGGACAGGTCATCGGAGAGAATGTAGCCGAGATTTCTCGCTGAGGATGAGAACTGAATGTTTGTTGTCCCTACTGTAAGCGATATTGGGAGAGGCGAGAGTGAGGAGGAGGTGTTGTGCTTGTGAATGAGGAGGGCTTCGGTTAAGTGCAGAGAAGACCGAAATGATGACAATAACACCAAATGGCATCAACAAGGACATCAAAGTTCAAGGCCAATCCCTCAACACGGTTCACAGCTTCAAATATTTAACAGCTATTGTATCAGAAAATGGGCCCCGATAGGAAGTCCTCTCCAGGAGCGCACAAAACTACTACCATGACAAGGTTGAAACCCATTTGGAAAGACAGGACCATCAGTCTACACTCCAAGGTAAGAAGACTTCTGGGCATTTCTTATACCCAGCAACATCACCAACGACGAAGTCTGACAGACCATCACACAAGCCATTGGACAACAGGATGACATGCTCACAATGCTGAAGAAACGGAAACTCCCAACAACTACTACCATGACAAGGTTGAAGCCCATTTGGAAAGACAGGACCATCAGTCTGCATTCCAAGGTAAGAAGACTTCTGGGCATTTCCTATACTCAGCACATCACCAACCACAAAGTTCGAGAGACCATCGCACAAGCCATAGGACAACACGCTCACAATGCTGAAGAAACTGAAACTCCTATTCCATATCTTCCAAAAACCATCATCCTGCAAGTCACTCTTCAATACTGTTACCTAAACGACGCCACGTTGATTTCATTAAATTTATACACCAGTTTATTTAATACTGGTGAGTTAAAAATGTTGAGTTATAAACTCCCCCAACGACTATAATTCGTCAAATGAGGGATAGGATAGGAAGAAATAGAGGCTTTTAATCTGTAATTCCTTCGTTCAGATTAACTAAACTGTGGGTTTGAATTTTCGTCATGAAATGCACATGCCTTTATTTTAATAGATATTCAAAGAATTTTAGTTGTTTTAATAACATTTGTTAAGCAATATAAGTACTGTCTTGTTATATTTTTCTACGGCATTGTTTTTGTAGTTGTGAACACAAAAAAGCCTTTCAGTTTTAATTAGTAGTGAAAGCATTAAAGGGAAGTAATTAGAATCTGGCTAGGGTAAAGCTGTTTGATTTCCTGTTTCATACAGACAAAATGGCAGTGTCTATTAGTGTGGCCGTAAGAATTATTATTATTATATTATTATTATTATTATTATTATTATTATTATTATTATTATTATTATTATTATTACATTTACCAAAAAGTGAAGAAAACGAGCCAACACATAAGGGGTCAGGATACCAAATCCCTCTTACATTTATCAATATCACTAGTCCGTTCAAAGCTTGTATATGGTCAGGAGGTGTACTTTTCATCAAACGATACATTATTGAATAAATTACAAAGCATTGACAGTAGAGCTATTAAAGTTGCATTAGGTGTTCCACTTCATTCTAATACAATTAAAACATACCAAGAAGCTGGAATATTACCATTAAACCAACAACACACAGGCGGCGGAAGCTGCTCAGGATTGGGGGGGCCACACACTATTCACTGACATCAGGGCCAGACCTGGGAAAAGTCGAGGGGGGGGGGGGGGGTTACAGATTCAGCGAAGGCGCGAAGCGCCGAGCCTTCTAGGGGGGTCCGGGGGCATGCCCCCCCGGAAAATTTTTTTTTTTCAAGGATGCAAAAATGGTGCAATCTGGTGCAATCTGAACCTTGAAAAAGCCATCTGTGATGGTCTGGGACTTTGAGCTTTTTGAACAATTGAACTGACAAGCTCTGGGGTACAAAAATTATCCTCTGCCCCTCCCTTAAAAAAACAACCACACACACATTTATTTATCAGCAGAGATGTTTTGTATACTATTATTATTCACTACTTTTTGTTGATCGTTAACGGTATAAAGCTTTACCTTGTAGTTTATGAACATCACCGCCCTGCTTTCACTTAATTCAGTCTTGCTGCACTAGGTTCCTCGGCATTAGTACCATTTGTGAATTGTATCTTCTGGCAAAACAGTTCACTGCCTCTTTGAAGTCAATATCAACATCCCTGTGCACTTTCAGTAAAGCAAGTCCATTTAGTCTCTGTTGCCCCATTGTAGAGCGCAGGTAGTTTTTCAGGTTGCGCAACTGACTGTTTGAACGCTCACACTCGGCAGTAGTGACAGGTAGGGTGCAAAGGTTTTTAAAGCATGATGAACAGGTTGGGATAAAAAAATCCCTGTCACAATGTTTCAGTGCTTCTGATGCCGTGGATGGGATGATAGCTGTCGCATTCTCAGCAGCACTTCGCCATTTGCAAACCCACTGTTGGTATTCTGCATCAAGGATAGTGTTGTCTGGTAGGTCAGACTCCCACAACATTGCCAGCATCACCCCTTCTGGAACCTGCATGAAACCATCCTGGTTGTCTATTAAAGTGCTTGGCACCAGACATAGACCATCAACTGCTAGACCAGAATTTTTGAACCTCGAGTCCAATTCGGTTGACAGGTGTTCCAAGAAAGGAATGGCAATGCTAATCTTGAAATATTCTTCTGGAGTGGCCGCAGGTTGCTTGTCACGGAGAGTCTGTCGGGATGCTTGACGAGGAACAATAACACCAGTTGTCAAAGCATTTGCCATTTTGCTGACTTCTTCACTTGTAGTCGAGAAAATTTAAAATTGCTGATATTATTGAAAACTAGACTGTAAAAACTGACAGCAAATTAAAGTTTTCAAAACGCGACTGTGATGTGCACGATGTCGAAAACTGTCGGTCACTTTGATATACGCTAAGGCTAACGATTATGACGCGTCGACAGGAAATGATGACGAAGGGACGAACTTCTCTTACTGATCAGAGGGTGATGATGATGATTATGATGATAAACACTTGTATTGCTTGATTCCATTTGAAGAAAAAAATCCTTTAATGCCCTGGCAAAAAAAAAAAAAAAAAAAAAAAACACTACTCATTATTGGAGGGGGCAATATATAAGGCTGCCCCCTCCAACATTTTTCTAGGGGGGGGGCATGGCCCCCCTGCCCCCCCTGCTTCCGCCGCCTGTGCAACATCAATTAACTACTTCAAAATATGTACTAAGATGTTTATCTGTCCCTAATTCAGTACAAGAAGAAATTTTTATAGATGCAGAAGACTATCCCAAAAGAACTAAACATATTAATTATTTGCAGCCAATTAAGAATTATACAAAAGATCTTTTTGAAAAGTGTAACATTGCTATCACAGCAATTTTCGTTATGCCATTATGTGATGATATTCTGGGGAAGATACGTTTATCTTACTAGGGGGTAAGACTTATTGATAGATGGGCGTTAGGCTACCACTATCGATCGTTCTTTTACCAGAATTCCGAAGCGATGGGAGAGACTGATCATGGTGCTTGGTCACATAAAATTTATATTTGTTCTCGGGCTTTAACGTATCATTTGGCTCAATTTGAGAAATGCTTATTACTAATCAAAAGACTAGGTTACTATGTCTCAAGAGAAGAAACACTAATAGATACACAACAATACAAATAGAATGACACCAGTCGTATGTATGTGATTTCAACTTTTATATTAGGCAACACAAACTTTTAACATTTCTTCATTAACATGTAAATTATTAATTAATATAGTTCGATGTGCTGGGTAGGTCTATCAGCAGGTCTTCTTCATCATTTGCTAAGCTATTCTACGATTCAGTGTTCGTAGTCTAATAAATGTTCGAGTGGTCGACTATGTTTGTCGAGGGTTAAATCTCAGTTGCATTTGTGGGCGACTTAGCTGTAACGCATCGGTGTACGCTGGAGTCCGTCTGAGGGGTCTTGCCTCTCAGGTTTATCTGGTGAGTCTTGCAGCTACAAGGCTCGGAAGTGGCGAGGTAGAATCTTGGTTGCAATGTTCTCCTTCTGTACCACGGGAGCAAGCGTCATGCATTTGTCTCCACAAACCGTCCCAGAGCTGAACTGTAAAAGGCAGAACTCTGGCTACAATATTCTCTTCAGATATGCGTGTGCAGTCCCCTCTGCATAGAGTCCATACCATTAGACACCTGCAGGGTTCCCATATGCACATTTCGATCCGAATCTTAAGGTTAAGATACATCAATCCACATGCACAATGTCTCAGAAACAATAATCGGTTTCTGTAACTAGATATATCATAAACATATTATTAATACATGGCAATCAATATAATATAAACATACACATATCAAAATTACTATTGTTAACTTACTTCTAGTCTCTGGGATTCGTGAAACCGTCTCTAGTTTATCTTGATGATAAGGCTGAGGATAAGCGTTCACTGCAGTTTGTTCCTTTGATTTGACCCTTGCAGCTTCGTAGTTAGTATTCGACTGAAGAGCTAAGGTTCTGGGGTTCAAGGATAATATGCAGGGGTTCTATGTTCTTCTGACCAATCGTTTAACTCTCGTTTTAGTTAATCTCGCATATACGAGATTCTTCGTTTTTATTTGAATATTTCCCTCACCTGTCCTATCTATGGGACACGTACAGTTATGTCTTGAATTGGGATGTCAGAGACAGGGTGTAGGATAGATTCACTAGCGATAAGCGGCGCATGGCTAGTTAACGGGGACGACATCCTGGTCAGTTTGACGAGTAAGCTAACTGCAATCATGGGTCGCTAAGTCTGTTCGATATTATCTGGAAGGACTGGCGGAGTGGCTGTCTGAAGGAAGTTAATTTAACATGTGTGGACTTCTCTTTAGATAACTTAAATTAATTGTGAATTAACGTCAAGTTTTATTCGATGCTATCTATTTCGCGCTAGGCTAATTTACTACATTTTGTCGTCAATATTTCTGGTGTTACACATTAACATCACCTATTCCACCATGGGAGCACAGAAATGCAAATTTTAACATTGATTCTAGTGTAACTAAAAAGATGATAACACTAATCTTTTAGTTACTGAGGTAAAAGAGCATATTGAAAATAATTATTTAAACCATTTCAAGATTTGTACAGATGGTTCGGTATTAGATTCTTTAGATAGTGGATCGGCCTTTATCATTCCTGCATTAAATGTAAGACGCTCATATTATCTAGAAAAGGGGTTTTCTATATTTACGAGTTAGCTTTATGCTATTGTAATGGCTCTCAACTACATTATGACTTTACCATTAGAGCTCTTTGGTTTACTGATTTGTCGATTCAAAAGCAGTTTTGTATGCTTTGGTTTACTGATTTGTGTCGATTCAAAAGCGGTTTTGTATGCTTTAAAACAGGGTAATTCCAAAGTAAGAAATGAACTCATATGTGAAATTAAACATATGATCCATTGTATATTCTCTAGAGGTATAGTTGTTGATATCTGCTGGGTACCAGCACATTGTGGAATTCATTGGAATGAAGTGTGTGACAATTAAGTTAGCCAAAGAGGGAGTACTAAGATCATTAGATTCCATTTCTATCAACAATTTGAGTATGTGTTGTCCTGAAATGTATTCCTTATTAGAAAAAGTAGTATGTCAAGATACTAGCATTAAAAAGGGTACTATACCAAACTGCTCACGACAGTTGTCAAAATTAATAAACAAGTTTAGAATGAACTCATGGAATACTAAATATTCAGCAGATATTCAGTGTATGTGTGGCAAAAATATATCAGTTTACCATATTTTATTTGAATGTCCAGTTTTAAATGCAATGTATGAAAACCAAGGACATCATTTGACTGACTATGGACATTCTTTAGATGATGTATTACATCATTCACATTTAACAGCAGTTGTGAAAATTATTGCAATGACTTTTATTGGTAGACTTTTATAGTTTGGTATTAAATCCCTCTTTCCCTTTCATTCCATTTTGTTATAAGGTTTCTTAATTGTGATTTGATTTATCTTGTTGTTATTAATTAATGTCTAATATCACCTGAATGTGTGAACAGACAATAAATGAAATATTGAGTGAATTGAAAATTTGGTTTGCCACAAGGATACTCACTGTATAAAAACACATTACATAGGGCAAGATCATAAATAATTAATTATCAACAAAATAAACCTGATGTGAGAATGATTTGTGAGATGGGAATTTACACGTTAAATGAAAGCACGCACACACCCGCATCCACACCCACATACACACATGCACGCCCACTGCGTTTATGCCCACCACACACTCATCGTCATCCTCTCATATCTTAAGACAACAAAACCTTATCACATGCACACTAATACAGTCTAGCACAAATAAAATTATAATACTTGCGCAACTGAAAAGTCCATAAGAAAGTTTAACAAATGCAGAATTAAAGGGAAATAACTAATTGATTCCACATTTTAAAAAATCAAAAACGTAGACCATAGGGGCCACCAATTAAAAAAATATATTTTGGAATTCAGTCCTTATGATTGCAAAAAGCTGCACTCCACATCCTTGACGCACGTCGATTGTTATTCTGAACAAGGATGCCTACTCTCCCCAACACTTTTCAACATATTCCTGAAGCTTTTCATGTCAGATGCCCTTGCAGATCACGAAGGTACAGTCAGCATAGGGGGTAGAGCAATCCCCAACCTCCGTTTTGCAGATGACATTGATGGATTGGCTGGACATGAACAAGAACTTGAACAGCTGGTACAGAGGCTTGACACCACCTCCAGAGCCCTTGTAATGGAAATAAGTGCAGAGAAGACCGAAATGATGACAAAAACACCAATTGTCATCAACACCTACATCAAAGTCGAAGGCTAATCGCTCAACACGGTGCACAGCTACAAATATTTAAGAGCCATTGTATCAGAAAATGGGTCCCTACAGGAAGTCCTCTCCAGGATCGCACAAAACTACTACCATGACAAGGTTGAAGCCCATTTGGAAAGGCAGGACCATCAGTCTACACTCCAAGGTAAGAAGACTTCTGGGCATTTCCTATACCTAGCACATCACCAACGACGAAGTCCGACAGACCATCACATTGGACAACACGATGAAATGCTCAAAAAACGGAAACTCCTATGTTATGACAATCTTCCTAAAAACCATTGCCCTTCAAAGAGTCCAAATAAAAATTGTAAAACCGCCACTTTGATTATATTATTCATATTTACACCAGTTTATTTAATACTGGTGAGTTAAAAATGTTGAGTTATTTAAACTCCCCCAACGACTAAAATTCGTGGAGGACAGGATAGGAACGATTACGAGTCTTGTTTCTCGTATTCCCTTGTTCGGATTAACTAAATTGTTGGTTTGCATTTTCATCATGAAATGCACATGCCTCTATTTTAATATACATTCAAAGAATGTTAGTTGCTTTAATAGAAATTGTTAAACAATATAAGTACTATATTGTTATATTTTTGTACGGCATTGCTTTTGTGTTTGTGAACACAAAAAAGCCTTAAAAGTTTTATCAATAGTGAAAGCATTAAAGGGAAGTAACTATAACCTGGCTAGGGTAATAATAATATTAATAATGTTCGTCATTTGTAAGGCGCCTTAGCCTAAGGATCAAGGCGCTAGCCGATACAGGATCGAACTCAAACCGCCCGAGACGCCCACCCGCAGCCTTTGGGCGCATGGTCTGACGCCCGGACAACTGAGCACAATCCTGGGCAGCCAGGGATGGGGGAGAAGGACCAAGTGCATGCTGGGTTTGTTCTTGTTTTACCGCACTCACCCGTCTAGGACATGAGCGTCAGGATCTTTAAAGTCCGTTATGATGGAATGTATGCGACATACAGACTAGACCTTGGTTTATACTCTCATCCGGAGGAGTAGGAAAACAGGAGTAAAGTGTCTTTCCCAGGGACACAACACAATGGCCCGGCCAGGGCTCGAACCCGGGACCTTGATCCGCAAGCCGATGCACTACCATTAGACCACAGTGATGCTGTTTGATTTCCTGTTTCATACAGACAAAATGGCAGTGTCTATTAGTGTGGCCGTAAGAATTATTATTATTATTATTATTATTATTATTATTATTATTATTATTATTATTATTATTATTATTATTATTATCATTATCATTATTATTATTATTATTATTATTATTATTATTATTATTATTATTATTATTATTATTATTATTATTCCCGCATACAGCCGCGAATTTGTTTCGCCAACGCGACACTGTAGGTCTCCATATTATTGTATGTAACGTAACCTATCGCTTTGCTATAATCTAGGATCTGCAACAGGAGCCCAACTTGAGTCATGCACCTGTGGTTTGTGTGACTTGCATGCACTCACTCACCCATGTAGGACATAAGCATCAGTGTCTTTAAGGTCAGTGCCGTAGAATGCATTGTGCACAGACTAGACATCAGTTGATCGCCTATCCTATTCTGTCCTATCCTGAAACTCGAAAGCCGTTGGAGCACCACATAATTATGATCGTTTAACCAGCGTACTCCATCTTTCTGTCCTCAGCAGCCCTCATGGCTTCACTCAGTTTCAAGCCAGTCATTCTCGAATGTAATACCCTCACTTCTTTTTCTTTCTACCTCTTCTGCCTCCAAGCGCCGTGCCTTGCAGGATGGTCTTTGCAAGGCCTGATGCTCTAATGATGTGTCCTACTCTCATCCAAAAATGATACACATGCATAAAATATGTACTTCCTTTGTACATACGTAGACTCGCTACTCCCTTGATCTTTCAATAGCCGCTTTCCGCACAGGATCGATGTTATGAATAGACGAAATACACGTCTCTCTAAAAACACATTTGACAAGACAACAAAACCATATCACATGTACACTAATACACTAATGCAGTCTAGCACAAATACAATAATTTTAATAAAATAGACTTGAGTCTTATTTAATAAAATCCTAACCCTATTCAATTTTCTTCAACTTTCATAACTAAGAGACAAAGCCAATAATTGTATAATACTATATGTATAATTATGCAACTTATCAGTACATTACATTAACCATTTACATTAATGTCAATCTGGCATCACTGTAAAATAGGAAATACTGACAGCACAATTTAATTAGCATAGTCATATTGTAATGGCACTAGCTTGACTGTATGGTTGACTCTAACTAGAACGTGCAGTGGAGGAGGGGGAGGGGCAGTGTCAACGTCCGGTACGCCAGCTGGAGCCAGAGGCAGCATTCAGTCTGCCCACTGCCGTGGGACAAAGCTGCGAGAGTACTTTGCCTTCTTGCATTTTGATGGAGCGATACCGCCTGCCCAAGTCCTCTCCAGGATCGCACAAAACTAATACCATGACAAGGTTGAAGCCCATTTGGAAAGGCAGGACCATCAGTCTACACTCCAAGGTAAGAAGACTTCTGGGCATTTCCTATACCCAGTACATCAGGGGGGTGGCCTCGTGGCGCAGTGGATTAGTCGCCGGTTTCCTATGCCGAAGGTCGCGGGTTAGATTCCCGCAAGGGGTGAACGTATGTGACTTAGGTACGAGACTATTGAGGTCACAGAGGGTTTTCGCCGGGCACTCCGGTTTCCTCCCTCCTTTCAATAATGATACTGGACGCAGTCAATATAAAATTTCAAAAATAAAAATTCGATTTTCTTTCCGTCTTCTAATAGCGATCTCCCTGCCTTTACAAAAACCCGTTTGAGTGATGGATGTGTATTTGTTGTGTGTGTGTGAGAGTGAATGAGACAGGTGAGCGTGTATGTTGGTACAGATCGCCGCTCTTTGAGCCTGATTGATTTGGGGAAAGGCGCGTATATAGTATTATTATTTTATCACCAACGACGAAGTCCGACAGACCATCACATTGGACAACACGATGAAATGCTCACAATGCTGAGGAAACGGAAACTCCTATGTTATGACAATCTTCCCAAAAACCATTGTCCTTCAACTGACGCTTCAAATACTCAAAATAAAATATTTTGAAAAACGCCACAGTAATTCTATTAATTTGTTATACACCAGTTTTTATAATACTGGTGAGTTATAAATGTTGAGTTATTAAACTCCCCCAACGATTATAATTCGTGAGGGACAGGATAGGAACGATTACAAGACTTGTTTCTCGTATTCCCTTGTTCGGATTAACTAAATTGTGGGTTTGCATTTTCATCATGAAATGCACATACCTTTATTTTAATATGCATTCAAATAATGTTAGTTGCTTTATTGTACATTGTTAAGAAATATAAGCACTATATTGTTATGTTTTTTCTACGGCATTGTTTTTGTGTTTGTGAACACACAAAAAAGCCATAAAAATTTAATCAATAGTGAAAGCATTAAAGGGAAGTAACTGGAACCTGGCTAGGGTAATGCTGTTTGATTTCCTGTTTCATACAGACAAAATGGCAGTGTCTATTAGTGTGGCCGTAAGAATTATTATTATTATTATTATTATTATTATTATTATTATTATTATTATTATTATTATTATTATTATTCCCGCATACAGCCGCGAATTTGTTTCGCCAACGCGACACTGTTAGTGTAGGTCTCCATAACGTAACCTATCGCAATGCTGAGGAATCGGAAACTCCTATCTTATGACAATCTTCCCCAAAAACCATTGTCCTTCAACTTACGCTTCAAATACTCAAAATAAAATATTAAAAAAAACCGTCACATTCATTCTATTAATTTATTATACACCAGTTTTTATAATACTGGTGAGTTATAAATGTTGAGTTATTATACTCCCCCAACGACTATAATTCGTGAGGGATAGGATAGGAACGAAAACGAGACTTGTTTCTCGTATTCCCTTGTTCGGATTAACTAAATTGTGGGTTTGCATTTTCATCATGAAATGCACATGCCTCTATTTTAATATGCATTCAAATAATGTTAGTTGCTTTAATATACATTGTTAAGCAATATAAGTACTATATTGTTATGTTTTTTTACGGCATTGTTTTTGTGTTTGTGAACACACAAAAAAGCCATAAAAATTTAATCAATAGTGAAAGCATTAAAGGGAAGTAACTGGAACCTGGCTAGGGTAATGCTGTTTGATTTCCTGTTTCATACAGACAAAATGGCAGTGTCTATTAGTGTGGCCGTAAGAATTATTATTATTATTATTATTATTATTATTATTATTATTATTATTATTATTATTATTATTATTATTATTATTATTCCCGCATACAGCCGCGAATTTGTTTCGCCAACGCGACACTGTTAGTGTAGGTCTCCATAACGTAACCTATCGCTTTGCTATAATCTAGGACCTGCAACAGGAGCTCGACTTGAGTCATGCCCCTGTGGTTGGTGTGACTTGCACTCACTCACCCATGTAGGACATAAGCATCAGTATATTTAAGGTCAGTGCCGTAGAATGCAATGTGCACAGACTAGACATCGGTTGATCGCCTATCCTATACTGTCCTTTTCCGTGACTCGAAAGTCGTTGGGGCACCACATATGATCTACTGCCTCCAAGCGCCGTGCCCTGCAGGAAAGTCTTTGCAAGGCCTGATGCTCTAATGATGTGTCCTACTCTCATCCAAAAATGATACACATGCATAAAATATGTACTTCCTTTGTACATACGTAGACTCGCTACTCCCTTGATCTCTCAATAGCCGCTTTCCGCACAGGATCGATGTAATTATGAATAGACGAAATACAGGTCTCTCTAAAAACACACCGGAGACGGTGGTTCCATGCGATAGGTTCAATTTTTTGTAATGTTCCGAATCGGATACATTTTCCTGCCAGGTTTATAACATTTTCCGCATGCCAGAGCTACTTGAGTACACCAGTTTTCAGAATGGAAGTTTTAACTTGTGATGTGATTAATATTCTAAAGGCACGACAGAAGAAGCAATTAGCAATGAACACAGTTTGAAAATATTACAACTACAAGGTTTCAAAGCTTAAAAAATATCACGTTCGATAGGTTCTTAAACATTGGTTTTTGAAATAAACTTGAACTGGGCAGGATGGGGGGGGGGGGGGGCTTCCAGCTGCTGAAGCTTCTTCACCACTACGTGACTCTGGATGGTGTTGAAGGCCGAACTGAAGTCAGCAAACAGTAACCTTGCATAGTCGCCGGGAGTCTCCAGGTGCTTCATTTAGGAGCCATTGTATCAGACAATGGGTCCCGACAGGAAGTCCTATCCAGGATCGCACACCCAACTGCTGACCTGGCGAGGTTGAAGCCAATTTGGGAAGACAGGACCATCAGCCTACATTCCAAGGTAAGACTGCTGCGCTCCCTTGTCATCTCCATCTTCCTATATGCTTGCGAAACATGGACACTCACAGCAGATCTACAACGAAGAATACAAAGCATTGAGATGAGGTGCTGCAGAAGACTTCTGGGCATTTCCTATACCCAGCACATCACCTTCAACGAAGTCCGACAGACTATCACACAAGCCATTGGGCAACATGATGACCTCGAAAAAGTGTTGAAAAAACGGAAACTCCGATGGTATGGCCACGTCACTGGATCATCAGGTCTTGCAAAGACCATCCTGCAAGGCACAGTGCAAGGAGGTAGAAGAAGAGAGAGACCGAAAAAGAGGTGGGAGGACAACATTCAAGAAATCCAGACTTATAATACTTGCGCAACTGAAAAGTCCATAAGAAAGTTTAACAAATGCAGAATTAAAGGGAAATAACTAATTGATTCCGCATTTAAAAAAATCAAAACGTAGAGCATAGGGGCCACCAATTAAAAAAAAATTATATTTTGGAATTCAGTCCTTATGATTGCAAAAAGCTGCACTCCACGTCCTTGACGCACGCCGATTGTTATTCTGAACAAGGATGCCAACTCTCTCCAACACTTTTCAACGTATTCCTGGGTCCCTACACGAAGTCATCTCCAGGATCACACAAAACTACTACCATGACAAGGTTGAAGCCCATTTGGAAAGGCAGGACCATCAGTCTACACTCCAAGGTAAGAAGACTTCTGGGCATTTCCTATACCCAGTACATCAGGGGGGTGGCCTCGTGGCGCAGTGGATTAGTCGCCGGTTTCCTATGCCGAAGGTCGCGGGTTTGATTCCCGCAAGGGGCGAACGTATGTGACTTAGGTACGAGACTATTGAGGTTACCGAGGGTTTTCGCCGGGCACTCCGGTTTCCTCCCTCCCTTCAATAATAATATTGGACGCAGTCAATATAAAATTTCAAAATAAAAATTCGATTTTCTTTCCGTCTTCTAATAGCGATCTCCCTGCAGACAGACCATCACATTGGACAACACGATGAAATGTTCACAATGCTGAGGAAACGAAACTCCTATGGTTATGACAATCTTCCCAAAAACCATTGTCCTTCAACTTGCGCTTCAAATACTGAAAATAAAATATTATAAAAAACGCCCCAGTAATTCTATTAATTTATTATACACCAGTTTTTATAATACTGGTGAGTTATAAATGTTGAGTTATTAAACTCCCCCAACGACTATAATTCGTGAGGGACAGGATAGGAACGATTACGAGCCTTGTTTCTCGTATTCCCTTGTTCGGATTAACTACATTGTGGGTTTGCATTTTCATCATGAAATGCACATGCTTTTATTTTAATATGCATTCAAATAATGTTAGTTGCTTTAATATACATTGTTAAGCAATATAAGTACTATATTGTTATGTTTTTCTACGGCATTGTTTTTGTGTTTGTGAACACAAAAAAAAAGCCATACAAATTTAATCAATAGTGAAAGCATTAAAGGGAAGTAACTGGAACCTGGCTAGGGTAATGCTGTTTGATTTCCTGTTTCATACAGACAAAATGGCAGTGTCTATTAGTGTGGCCGTAAGAATTATTATTATTATTATTCCCGCATACAGCCGCTAATTTGTTTCGCCAACGCGACACTTTTAGTGTAGGACTCCATAACGTAACCTATCGCAATGCTGAGGAAACGGAAACTCCTATGTTATGACAATCTTCCCAAAATCCAGTGTCCTTCAACTTACGCTTCAAGTAATCAAAATAAAATATTAAAAAAAAAACCGCCACATTCATTCTATTAATTTATTATACACCAGTTTTTATAATACTGGTGAGTTATAAATGTTGAGTTATTAAACTCCCCCAACGACTATAATTCGTGAGGGATAGGATAGGAACGAATACGAGACTTGTTTCTCGTATTCCCTTGTTCGGATTAACTAAATTGTGGATTTGCATTTTCATCATGAAATGCACATGCCTCTATTTTAATATGCATTCAAATAATGTTAGTTGCTTTAATATACATTGTTAAGCAATATAAGTACTATATTGTTATGTTTTTACGGCATTGTTTTTGTGTTTGTGAACACACAAAAAAGCCATAAAAATTTAATCAATAGTGAAAGCATTAAAGGGAAGTAACTGGAACCTGGCTAGGGTAATGCTGTTTGATTTCGTGTTTCATACAGACAAAATGGCAGTGTCTATTAGTGTGGCCGTAAGAATTATTATTATTATTATTATTATTATTATTATTATTATTATTATTATTATTATTATTATTATTATTATTATTATTATTCCCGCATACAGCCGCGAATTTGTTTCGCCAACGCGACACTGTTAGTGTAGGTCTCTATAACGTAACCTATCGCTTTGCTATAATCTAGGACCTGCAACAGGAGCTCGACTTGAGTCATGCCCCTGTGGTTGGTGTGACTTGCACTCACTCACCCATGTAGGACATAAGCATCAGTATCTTTAAGGTCAGTGCCGTAGAATGCAATGTGCACAGACTAGACATCGGTTGATCGCCTATCCTATACTGTCCTTTTCCGTGACTCGAAAGTCGTTGGGGCACCACATATGATCTACTGCCTCCAATCGCCGTGCCTTGCAGGAAAGTCTTTGCAAGGCCTGATGCTCTAATGATGTGTCCTACTCTCATCCAAAAATGATACACATGCATAAAATATGTACTTCCTTTGTACATACGTAGACTCGCTACTCCCTTGATCTCTCAATATCCGCTTTCTGCACAGGATCGATGTTATTATGAATAGACGAAATAGGCTACAGGTCTCTCTAAAAACGCACTGGAGACGGTGGTTCCATGCGATAGGTTCAATTTTTTGTAATGTTCCGATTCGGATACATTTTCCTGCCAGCTTTTTAACATTATCTGCATGCCAGAGCTACTTGAGTACACCAGGTTTCAGAATGGAAGTTTTAACTTGTGATGTGATTAATATTCTAAATGCACGACAGAAGAAGCAATTAGCAATGAACACAGTTTGAAAATATTACAACTAGAAGGTTTCAAAGCTTAAAAAATATCACGTTCGATAGGTTCTTAAACATTGGTTTTTGAAATAAACTTGAACTGGGCAGAAGAGTTGAAAGATCTCTTCAGTTCAAGAAACAAACAAACAATAAAGCAAACAATCAAACATTCTAAAACAAAAGATACAAACAAAACAACAACAAAAGCCTTCCTGTTCTCAACCATTGATGACACCACGTCAAATCAAGTCTAGTCTGTCTGTTCATGTTGTATTGTATTATGTATATACTGTGGGGCGATTGCGATCACTGTATACATTTCATATGAAACCTGTTAATCATAGCCCAGCTTTCCTTTTATTGTTCTCTCTCTCTCTCTCTCTCTCTCTCTAAAATGGCATAATCATACATTTTATTGTGTCGTTCGTTGATGCATTTGAAAGTACTTCCTCCATGCGTAATCTTCTCAGATACTTTTATATTCTCGGTAAATTTACTGGTTGACCTGTGAACGAATTAGGTTTGGAATAGATTGTGAATTATAATCGTACATAGAGTTTGCTCTGTCGTTTGTATGCAAAAGGTAATTCTAAAGAAATATTATAATCAGTGTTACATTGCATGTGTTTGTGCTAGCATTTTTCATATCTCTTCTTTTTTTGTGTATAGCATTCACGTCTCTGTATATTATTAGGATTTGGGTAAAGATCAATGACTCTCTCTCTCTCTCTCTCTCTCTCTCTCTCTCTCTCTCTCTCTCTCTTCAATATTTATGCAGAACCGGTCGACATGGTATTCAGCTGTTACCTGGTTTGATAGAACTGTTAATTCTTTTGTTCGCTGACGATTCAAGTTAAGTCAAGTCAAGTCAAGTCAATATATTTTTATTCCATCAAAAAGGAAAATTTGGTTTGCCACAAGGATACTCGCTGTAGAAAAACACATTATAAAAAATTAATTATCAACAAAATAAACCTGATGTGAGAATGATTTGTGAGATGGGAATTTACACGTTAAATGAAAGCACGCACACACCCGCATCCACACCCACACCCACATATACACCCGCACACCCACTGCGTTTATGCCCACCACACACTCATCGTCATCCTATCATAACTTAAGACAACAAAACCATATCACATGTACACTAATACACTAATACAGTCTAGCACAAATACAATAATTTTCATAAAATAGCCTTGAGTCTTATGTAATAAAATCCTAACACTATTCAATTTTCTTCAACTATAATAACTAAGAGACAAAGCCAATAATTGTATAATACTATATGTATAATTATGCAAGTTATCAGTACATTACATTAACCATTTACATTAATGTCAATCTGGCATCACAGTAAAATAGGAAATACTGACAGCGCAATTTAATTAGCATAGTCATATTGTAATGGCACTAGCTTGACTGTATGGTTGACTCTAGCTAGAGCGTGCAGTGGGGGTGGGAAGGTGGGGGGGAGGGGAGGGGCAGTGTCAACGTCCGGTGCGCCCGCTGGAGCCAGATGCAGCATTCAGTCTGCCCACCGCCGTGGGAACGAAGATGTGAGAGTACTTTGCCTTCTTGCATTTGATGGAGCGATACCGCCTGCCCGAGGGGAGCAATTCAAACTCTGCGGGCAATGGGTGGGAGCTGTCAGCAGAGATCGCATGCGCCCTGCGGAACAGGGCTTTGTCTGTTATCTCAGAGATGGGGGGAGGGGGGGGGGACGGGTGAGGCCAATGATCTTTGAGGCCGTGTTTAAATGTTGACCAACTTGTTTCTTTCAGTGACAGAGTGGGAGGAGTGGTATATACTACTGCAGTATGTGAGAAGGGGGCTCTATGATGGAACGACAGAGCAGCTGGGGGTCAAGTTCAAGAGACCGCAGTCTGCGCACCACATGCAGTCTCTGCTAACAATTTCTCTGAAAAGAAGTGACTTGCTCCTTGAAGCTGAATGCGGAGTCGAGGATGAGACTGAGGTAGCGGAAGGACTCCATTATCTCCACCTGCTCCTGCCCAATAATGACAGGATGCACAGGCGGAGCATCCCTTCTCGGGTCCACAACCCACTCTTTGGTCTTGATGATGTTGAGCTGCAAGTGGTGCTCCGAACACCAGTCAGCGAACTTGTTGACAGTGGCCTGATATGTCGTCTCCGACTCAGCATCTGACATCGGGCCGAGGATGGCCGAGTCGTCGGCGAACTTGGAGCAAGTGCATTGATCGCCCTCACAGTTGCAGCTGTTTGTGTAGGTAATGTACACAAACGGTCTGAGCACACACCTTTGGGGGGCGTGTTTGTCATCTCAGGCGAGAGCGTGACCCCGGTCTCCCCGGCACACTTCACCCGCACCCGCTGCAGTCTGTCAGTGAAGAAATCCAGCACCCACCCAACGATGACTTTGGGGTGTGTGGGGGGGGGGGCTTCCATGCTGCTGAAGCTTCTTCACCACTACATGTCTCTGGATGGTGTTGAAGGCCGAACTGAAGTCAGCAAACAGTAACCTTGCATAGTCGCCGGGAGTCTCCAGGTGCTTCATTTAGGAGCCATTGTATCAGACAATGGGTCCCGACAGGAAGTCCTCTCCAGGATCGCACACCCGACTGCTGACCTGGCGAGGTTGAAGCCAATTTGGGACGACAGGACTATCAGCCTACATTCCAAGGTAAGACTGCTGCACTCCCTTGTCATCTCCATCTTTCTATATGCTTGCGAAACATGGACCCTCACAGCAGATCTACAACGAAGAAGAAGAATACAAAGCATGGAGATGAGGTGCTGCAGAAGACTTCTGGGCATTTCCTATACCCAGCACATCACCTTCAACAAAGTCCGACAGACCATCACACAAGCCATTAAACAACATGATGACCTGGAAAAAGTGTTGAAATAACGGAAACTCCGATGGTATGGCCACGTCACTGGATCATCAGGTCTTGCAAAGACCATCCTGCAAGGCACAGTGCAAGGAGGTAGAAGAAGAGAGAGACCGAAAAAGAAGTGGGAGGACAACATTCGAGAATGGACTGGTTTGACACTGAGCAAAACGATCAGGGTTGCTGAGGACAGAGAAAGATGAAGTACGCTGGTTAAACGATCATCTGTAGTTCCCCTACGACCTCCGAGTTACATGATAGGATAGGATAGGATAGGATAGGATAGGTGCGTATTTGAAAACAAGGTAAATTTTTTTAATGTCCTTTTGAAATCCAGACTTATAATACTTGCGCAACTGAAAAGTCCATAAGAAAGTTTAACAAATGCAGAATTAAAGGGAAATAACTAATTTATTCCGCATTTTAAAATATCAAAAACGTAGAGCATAGGGGCCACTAATAAAAAAATTTTATATTTTGGAATTCAGTCCTTATGATTGCAAAAAGCTGCACTCCACATCCTTGACGCACGCCGATTGTTATTCTGAACAAGAATGCCAACTCTCTCCAACACTTTTCAACGTATTCCTGGGTCCCTACACGAAGTCCTCTCCAGGATCGCACAAAACTAATACCATGACAAGGTTGAAACCCATTTGGAAAGGCAGGACCATCAGTCTACACTCCAAGGTAAGAAGACTTCTGGGCATTTCCTATACCCAGTACATCAGGGGGGTGGCCTCGTGGCGCAGTGGATTAGTCGCCGGTTTCCTATGCCGAAGGTCGCGGGTTCGATTCCCGCAAGGGGCGAACGTAGGTGACTTAGGTACGAGACTATTGAGGTCACCGAGGGTTTTCGCCGGGCACTCCGGTTTCCTCCCTCCCCTCAATAATGATATTGGACGCAGTCAATATAAAATTTCAAAAATAAAAATTCGACTTTCTTTCCGTCTTCTAATAGCGATCTCCCTGCCTTTACAAAAACCCGTTTGAGTGATGGATGTGTATTTGTTGTGTGTGAGTGTGTGTGTGTGAGGGTGGATGAGACAGGTGAGCGTGTATTGTGGTACAGATCGCCGCGCTTTGAGCCTGATTGATTTGGGGAAAGGCGCGTATATAGTATCCAGTATTATTATTATTATTTTATCACCAATGACGAAGTCCAACAGACCATCACATTGGACAACACGATGAAATGCTCACAATGCTGAGGAAACGGAAACTCCTCTGTTATGACAATCTTCCCAAAAACCATTGTTCTTCAACTTACGCTTCAAATACTCAAAATAAAGTATATTTATAAAAGCCACTTTGATTCTATTAATTTAAAATACACCAGTTTTAATAATACTGGTGAGTTAAAAACGTTGAGTTATTAAACTCCCCCAACGACTATAATTCGTCAAATGAGGGATAGGATAGGAACGATTATTAGACTTGTTTCTCGTATTCCCTTGTTCGGATTAACTAAACTGTGGGTTTGCATTTTCATCATGAAATGCACTTGCCTCTATTTTATTATGCATTCAAATAATTTTAATTGCTTTCATATAAATTGTGAAGCAATATAAGTACTACATTGTTATGTTTTTGTACGGCATTGTTTTTGTGTTTGTGAACAAAATAAAAAGCTATAAAAGTTTAATCAATAGTGAAAGCATTAAAGGGAAGTAACTGGAACCTGGCTAGGGTAATGCTGTTTGATTTCCTGTTTCATACAGACAAAATGGCATGAACGTAGTTGACTTAGGTACGAGACTATTGAGGTCACCAAGGGTTTTCGCCGGGCACTCCGGTTTCCTCCTTCCCCTCAATAATGATACTGGATGCAGTCAATATAAAATTTCAAAAATAAAAATTCGATTTTCTTTCCGTCTTCTAATAGCGATCTCCCTGCCTTTACAAAAACCCGTTTGAGTGATGGATGTGTATTTGTTGTGTGTGAGTGTGTGAGGGTGGATGAGACAGGTGAGCGTGTATGTTGGTACAGATCGCCGCGCTTTGAGCCTGATTTATTTGGGGAAAGGCGCGTATATAGTATCCAGTATTATTATTTTATCACCAACAACGAAGTCCGACAGACCATCATATTGGACAACACGATGAAATGCTCACAATGCTGAGGAAACGAAAACTCCTATGTTATGACAATCTTCCCAAAAACCATTGTCCTTCAACTACGCTTCAAATACTCAAACTAAAATATTTTAAAAAACGCCACATTGATTCTATTAATTTATTATACACCAGTTTTTATAATACTGGTGAGTTATAAATGTTGAGTTATTAAACTCCCCCAACGACTATAATTCGTGAGGGATAGGATAGGAACGATTATGAGACTTGTTTCTCGTATTCCCTTGTTCGGATTAACTACATTGTGGGTTTGCATTTTCATCATGAAATGCACATGTCTCTATTTTAATATGCATTCAAATAATGTTAGTTGCTTTAATATACATTGTTAAGCAATATAAGTACTATATTGTTATGTTTTTTACGGCATTGTTTTTGTGTTTGTGAACACACAAAAAAGCCATACAAATTTAATCAATAGTGAAAGCATTCAAGGGAAGTAACTGGAACCTGGCTAGGGTAATGCTGTTTGATTTCCTGTTTCACACAGACAAAATGGCAGTGTCTATTAGTGTGGCCGTAAGAATTATTATTATTATTATTATTCCCGCATACAGCCGCGAATTTGTTTCGCCAACGCGACACTGTTAGTGTAGGTATCCATAACGTAACCTATCGCAATGCTGAGGAAACGGAAACTCCTATGTTATGACAATCTTCCCAAAAACCAGTGTTTTAAACTTACGCTTCAAGTAATCAAAATAAAATATTTAAAAAAACCGCCACATTCATTCTGTTAATTTATTATACACCAGTTTTTATAATACTGGTGAGTTATAAATGTTGAGTTATTAAACTCCCCCAACGACTTAAATTCGTGAGGGATGTTGTTTGTAGATTATAGTCACACGACACTTTCGCGTATAGGTGACTACTGGACCGATTTATACTGACACCAGCGGGCCAGTTGTTGGTAAAGGGGAAAATAATATGATCACACGTTGACCAATCCGGGATTCGAACCAGCGACCTTTCGGTTACTAGCAAGACGCTAGTCTAGTGAAAGCATTCAAGGGAAGTAACTGGAACCTGGCTAGGGTAATGCTGTTTGATTTCCTGTTTCATACAGACAAAATGGCAGTGTCTATTAGTGTGGCCGTAAGAATTATTATTATTATTATTATTATTATTATTATTATTATTATTATTATTATTATTATTATTATTATTATTATAATAATAATAATAATTACTGTATTTATAATGCGCTTATCTTATAATAATTTATAACTCTAAGCGCGCACTCACAACTCACGCACGCATGTGCACGCTTTAGACAATGACACATGTAACAATTACGCAAAAAATACATTCACTCAAATATACTCATACCACAAACAGACCAGACACTATATGTAAGAGACAGCTGGCGATGGGGTGCGTAGTGAGGTCATAGTGTTAGAACTGCTTGAAAAGGTAAGTTTTGAGGGCAGACTGGAAGGAGGTGGGAGAGGGTTTCTGACGGAGAGAGAGTGGAAGAGTATTCCAGATGGATGGGCCGTAGACAGAGAAGGAGCGGGACCCGAACGTGCTGAGTTTGGAGCGAGGAATGCGGAGGCGGAGAGGGTCGGAGGCAGAGCGAAGAGAGCGAGAGGGAATGTATGGGTGAAGTAAGTCAGAGAGATAGAGAGGAGCGGAGTTGTTGAGGGACTTGTAGCAGAGAGACAAGGTCTTGTATTGAATGCGTTGGGAGATGGGAAGCCAGTGTAGGGCTTTGAGCAAGGGAGTGACGTGGTCAGATTTCTTCTTTCTGAGGACGAGGCGGGCAGTATTGTTTTGAACGCGTTGGAGAGGGAGAGTGGTGGAGCGGGGAAGGCCGGAAAGAAGGGAGTTGCAATAGTCGATGCGAGACAGGATGAGGGAGACAGCAAGTTTGGTGGCAGCTTCAGTGGTGAGGTATTTTCTGATCTGACTGATTCGACGGAGGTGGAAGTAGCAGGCCCGAGCGGTTGCAGAGACAAAGCTAGTCATTGAGAGAGAAGAGTCAAGGATAACGCCAAGGTTCTTGGCAGAGTCGGAGAGAGGGATAGAGGTACCGTCAAGCTGAAGATGGAGAGAGGAGGGGAGCTGAGGGAGTTTCTGGCGTGTGCCTACCAGCATGGCTTCCGTTTTGTCGTCGTTCAGTTTAAGTTTGTTTGCTGTCATCCAGTCCTTCACGTCTTCACAGCAGTCGGCCGTGCGAGTCAGGAGTGCCTGAATGTTGTCAGGTTTGTCTTTGTCTTGTAGTTGTGAGTCGTCAGCATAGAAGTGGTGGTTTATGTGATGAGACTGGATGATGTTGGTCAGAGGGGAGGTGTAGAGTGTAAAAAGGATTATTATTATTCCCGCATACAGCCGCGAATTTGTTTCGCCAACGCGACACTGTTAGTGTAGGTCTCCATAACGTAACCTATCGCTTTGCTATAATCTAGGACCTGCAACAGGAGCTCGACTTGAGTCATGCCCCTGTGGTTGGTGTGACTTGCACTCACTCACCCATGTAGGACATAAGCATCAGTATCTTTAAGGTCAGTGCCGTAGAATGCAATGTGCACAGACTAGACATCGGTTGATCGCCTATCCTATACTGTCCTTTTCCGTGACTCGAAAGTCGTTGGGGCACCACATATGATCTACTGCCTCCAAGCGCCGTGCCTTGCAGGAAAGTCTTTGCAAGGCCTGATGCTCTAATGATGTGTCCTACTCTCATCTAAAAATGATACACATGCATAAAATATGTACTTCCTTTGTACATACGTAGACTCGCTACTCCCTTGATCTCTCAATAGCCGCTTTCCGCAACGGATCGATGTTATTATGAATAGACGAAACAGGCTACAGGTCTCTCTAAAAACGCACCGGAGACGGTGGTTCCATGCGATAGGTTCAATTTTTTTTTTTAATGTTCCGATTCGGATACATTTTCCTGCCAGCTTTTTAATATTTTCTGCATGCCAGAGCTACTTGAGTACACCAGTTTCAGAATGGAAGTTTTAACTTGTGATGTGATTAATATTCTAAAGGCACGACAGAAGAAGCAATTAGCAATGAACACAGTTTGAAAATATTACAACTAAAAGGTTTCAAAGCTTAAAAAATATCACGTTCGATAGGTTCTTAAACATTGGTTTTTTGAAATAAACTTGAACTGGGCAGAAGAGTTGAAAGATCTCTTCAAGAAACAAACAAACAATAAAGCAAACAATCAAACATTCTAAAACAAAAGATACAAACAAAACAACAACAAAAGCCTTCCTGTTCTCAACCATTGATGACACCACGTCAAATCAAGTCTAGTCTGTCTGTTCATGTTGTATTGTATTATGTTTATACTGTGGGGCGATTGCGATCACTGTATACATTTCATATGAAACCTGTTAATCATAGCCCAGCTTTCCTTTTATTGTTCTCTCTCTCTCTCTCTCTCTCTCTCTCTCTCTCTCTCTCTCTCTCTCTCTCTCTCTCTCTCTCTCTCTCTCTCTCTCTCTCTCTCTCTCTCTGTGTCTGTCTCTCTCGGTCTCTGTCTCTCAGTCTCTCTCTAAAATGGCATAATCATACATTTGTGTCGTTCGTTGATGCATTTGAAAGACTTCCTCCATGCGTAATCTTCTCAGATACTCTTATATTCTCGGTAAATTTACTGTCTGTCAGTGAGGAAGTCCAGCACCCACCGAACGATGACTGTGGGGACTTCCAGCTGCTGAAGCTTCTCCACCAGTATGTGTCTCTGGATTGATTGATTGATTGATTGATTGATTGATTGTTGCTTTAGGTCCAGCGGACTCTTCTGAGCCAAATCAGGACCGGACAACCCCCAATCCGCATAAAAGATCTGCCGAAACAACCCTAGTGGGAAAATTGAATGCCCTCCACCGGCCAGTCACTTTACAATAAAGACATCTCACGCAGGGGACGGCTGAGGCTTTACCCCAACTACTCGAACCCCCGGTTACAAAAACAAAATAGAATACAAACATCATTATAAATCATCAACAAAACACATACATATAAAATGCCTATAGTGCTATATAATAACATCATAGGAAGCCCTAGTGACCACCCGGCAGAAAGCGTCCAACACTCCCAAGCTGATCCAACAGACCTCATACAAAAACAAGGAGTCTTGTCCAGGAAGAGTTTTCAAGAAAAAAGGTAGGTCATTGATCTAGCGAAGAAGAAGATAGTATAGCAGAGTGATAGGACACAGCAGGAATGGGAAAGAGCAAATGAGGAAGACAGCGACAGTGGGAATTTAAAGCACTAAATTTCCAGAAAGTGGGGATACTATTTATACTGAAACCCCCGGCACTCCAACGGGGGTACTGTTGCCGCAGTGAATCAGTCATGCCTACAAAGGCAAGACAGGTTTTCAACTGGGGCTTTTACTTTTCCCTTTATAGGTTAGAACAATCTACAGTGGCAAGATTGCTCATGACCCCAAGGGGTGTGTCTCTGGATGATGTTGAAGGCCGAACTGAAGTCAGCAAACAGTAACCTTGCATTGTGGCCGGTAGTCTCCAGGTGCCGGTGAAGAATGGTCGCCGCTGCATCTTCCACACCCCGACCTGCACGGTAGGCGATTGTAGGTGGTCCATGTGTGGCCCAATGAAAGGCTGCAGGTTCCTCAGCATTATGTGCTCGAGCACTTCATGGTGAGTGCAACAGGGCGGTAATGGTTAGGTTAGGTGAGTCTGGGCTTTTTGGGGACGGGGATGATGACTGAAGATTTTCATAGAGTGGGAACAATGCCAGAGTCAACGGAGGCTTGGAAGAGGGGCTGAAAGGCAGGTGCACGAGAATCGGCGCAGCTGTTGAGTAGCCGAGCTGGGATACCGTCATGGCTGGCAGCCTTGGTTGCCTTCGTATTCCGGAACTGGGTGTGACATCCTCACAGTTCCTAGTATCTTAGCTGGGCTGGGAGCGAATGGGAGCATTCTGATTGGTCGACGCGTTACAAAATTCGACGCATGCGCACAGTGCTATCATAGTCTTCGTAAGGGTTAGGGTTAGGGTTTGGGTTAGAGTTAAGAGTTTAGGGTTAGGGTTAGGGTTTGGGTTAGGGTTAGGGTTATGACGCCTAAGAACTTCGTGAAAAAGCCGGCCCGACATGACCTAGCGCATGCGCAAATGCGCTCGGATAAACTAGGAAACCCGGAACTTGAAGGATGTGACAGGTTCTCACATCTCCGACGCTGATGGTGACGGACCCTTCCACAACCGGAGCTGCTGACATCAGCTGAACGCACTCTGCGGAGAAGTCAGGAATTTGTCAAATCGATTGTAGAAGCTGTTCAGGTCAGTTGTGAAAGTCAAAGGATCAGTGGATGCCGGAAGCTGGTCAGAACGAGAGGAGTCACCGTCGTCCACCAACGTCCACCAGGTGTTGGAAAGCTGCTCTAGCGTTCATTCTACTGAACTCATCGTCAACCTTTTGCTTGAACCGAAGCTTTGCCTGGCGGATTGCAGATTTGGCCTCCCAGGAGCATGTTTTTATCCGCAAAGGCCTTCCTCTTTTTTTTCAGCAGGTGGTAGATGTGTGACGTGAACCACGGCTTGGTGTTTGGGAAAATTTTCTTCTTCTTGAAAGGGATGGCACAGTCCTGACAGAATTTGACGTAGTCTGTGATAACATCGAGGTTGTAGTTGATGTCAGCTGATGGATCATGCATACAGGACCATTCTGTTCAATCAAAGCATCCGAGCAGTACTTCCAGTGACTTCTCTGACCAAGGCCTGGAAATGACGTAATAAATACGTAACCTTTTATATAATTTAAAAAAAAAAATTTAATGGTGGGCCAAAATGCCTGTACTCCTGGGGCAAAAGGACGTAGCAGGCGTTTTATCCCATGGAGACTTGAAGCTAGAAGGTAAAGGTAAAGGTGGTCCCATAGCCTTGTGGCCGTAGGGGAGCATGAAGTTGGAGATCACACTTATCTTGGGCCAGCGTAATGAGGGTGATGCCCATCTCTCTCCCTCGCTGCTTACCTTCCCCACCCTTAAGAGAGTAGGTACTCAGTCACAGATGAGTCAAGAAGGCCAATTTAAAAAAAATAATAAAAAAAGAACACTCACTCTGTGTATTTTCTTGTATTACCATAGGCGAATGTTTGTGATATTTTGTAGCTTTGACGTGTCTATGTGTCTCTATTCGAGCTGCTAAGTCAATAGCTATTGCATTTCTTGCTTAAGAATGGGGGGGGGGGGGGGAGGGTGAGAGAGGGAGGATCGCTTTGCCCTGAGTTAATCTACTATCTAGCGTAAAAAAAAATTAATTGCCTCATCCCAGACTCACTTGTTGTATTGTTAAGTGGGTAATTTCATAACTTGTTGCATGCTGGCAAATTAAACGGCGCAAAGTTCCTGTAATGTCGGAGTATGCCCTACCGATTAACGCTGTAGTACAATGCAAGGAAGTTCGGCCGGAATTGACCTACTCAACATTTTGCTAAAATCGTGCGTGGACAACTTAATTGTAACATTGTGTAATCAATTTTTGTTTTTGTTTTTTCTGTGCTTCTGTGTTTGCATGTAGTGCTCGTTTTACTTTACTTTTACTGTTTAATTTCTGACGAAGATAATACAAATCTCGAAAGCTTAAAACAAGGTCTTGGTTGTCACGCAGTACTTTATCGAAAGACCTGATATTTATATTCATACTTTGATAAAATTTCTTTGTTCAGATCATAAGCTACAAACAGAGATAGGACGGCGGGAAGGTGTAATAAGGAAAGAAAGATTTTGTAAGGACTGCAATAGGGGTTCAATTGGGGATGAATTTCACTTTATTTTCGAGTGTCCAAAACACACTGCGACAATTGTTCATTTGTAGTAAATAGTGCTCAATGTTTAATTTGTGTCATTTGTTTCGGGAAATAAAACATTTGCTACTAAAATTGAGTAAATTTGTAAAATTAGGAAAAGGGCGTATACTAACAATAACAATATTAGCAAAATGTTATTGTTGTGAATTTTAAAGTTGGAATGTTAGTACATGTAATGTTGCTGTTATTTTTTTAACAACCGCATTATGATTGTTATGCTTATGTTTTTGTATCCTCCACACCTCAAAAGGGGCGAGTAATGGGATTAAATCTTGAATTTTGAAATAATTTTACTTTCTCGTTTGAGTTAATGAATAATAATTCTATAGCTGTGTAATTTTTTGTCAATGAATCGTGTTGGTTTTTCATCCCGTGTTCTAACGTGTTCAAACTGTCGAGTAGTCTACTGCCAACCAAAACAAAACTGTCATACACTTGTTACTCGGTAGTGTCGTGCTTCAATTCTTCTCCTTACTCGTGGTCGTTAGTGTTCATTAAAACGAAGTAGTCTACTGTTTTGTTTATTGTAATCAGGAACCAGCAGAAAAACGAAAGGATAAAGAAGTAATTATCCATGTGTGTGCAGATATAAAAAGCTACAATAATTGTTCTTTGTGATCACAAAATTCCAAATGTTTATTGCAGCATTTTAAACGAAAGACATCAGAAGCTGTAGACATTTGGCGCTGGGAACTACTCTGTGTAATAAGCCTCCTATCCTATCCTATCCTTTCCTATCCCGTAACTCATAGGTCGTAGGGGCACCACAGACGATCGTTTAACCAGCGTACTCCAGCTTTCTCAGTTCTCAGCAACCCTCATGGCTTCGTTCAGTGTCAGACCAGTCCATTCTCGAATGTTGTCATCCCACCTCTTTTTCCGCCTCCCTCTTCTTCTGCCTCCTTGCACTGTGCCTGGCAGGATGGTCTTTGCAAGGCCTGATGATCTCGTGACGTGGCCATACCATCGGAGTTTCCGGTTCTTCACCAGTGTGAGCATGTCATCGTGTTGTCCAATGGCTTGTGTGATGGTCTGTCGGACTTGGTTGTTGGTGATGTGCTGGGTATAGGAAATGCCCAGAAGTCTTCTGCAGCACCTCATCTCCATGCTTTGTATTCTTTGTAATAAGCTTATTTGGCGGTAAAAGGATTTATACTGTTATGTTATAATTCCGACCACACGTAGGCTACAGCGATTCTGAGACCAGACGAGGCCTTTTCTTTTCTCAAGATAAATCTCTCTCTCTCTCTCTCTCTCTCTCTCTCTCTCTCTCTCTCTCTCTCTCTCTCTCTCTTCGTCTTATAATTTTTGAGGTGACAATAGTTTGTGGACAGGTGGTTGAGTTGTCCGGGGTGTTTGACAGCGGGTTTGAAGCTGCTGGTTGGCATTTTGGGCGGCTGGGGTAATGGACCCCTGATTTCGGCCAACGCCTCAGCTCAGCCTTTGAGCAGGTTAATGCGCTATGCAAGATCAAATTCATTTCAATGTTCACACGAATGTAAAGACCCGTTGTAGCGAGCTGGACCTGCCATAAGGGGGACCATTGCCTGCAGTCGCAGCGTCTGCCAGCGGTTCATTCATATCACTTTCATTTTGATGATGGAACAGCCAATGTTGTGGGGTGTGACAGTCGCTTGCCTGATATTGTTGGCCGCTGTGACGAAAGGTAGGTGTATTTTAACTTGTTTACTACTACTACTACTACTACTACTACTACTACTACTACTACTACTACTACTACTACTACTACTACTACTACTACTACTACTAAAGGCTGCTATCACGCGCTCGTTCTTCAATCGAACTCAAATCGCGGCGATCTAAAAGATCGCTATTACAAATGACGGAAGAGAAATCAAACAGTTTTTATTTTTGAACTGTAGACGGACTGCATCCAATATCCTTGGAGGCACGGTGGTCTAATGGTAGTGCTCCGGCTTGCGGATCTGAAGGTCCCAGGTTCGAGCCCTGGCTGGGCCATTGTGTTGTGTCCCTGGGAAAGACACTTTACTCCCGTTTCCTACTCCTTCGGATGAGAGTATAAACCGAGGTCTAGTCTGTGTGACGCAAACATTCCATCATAACGGACTTTAAAGATCCTGACGCTCATGTCCTAGACGGCTGAGTGCCGGTAACAAGAACACACCCAGCATGCACTTGGTCCTTCTCCCCCATCCCTAGCTGCCCAGGATTGTGCTCAGTTGTCCGGGCGTCAGACCATGCGCCATAAAGGCGGCGGGTGGGCGTCTCGGGCGGTTTGAGTTAGATCCTGTATCGGCCATCGCTTTGACCATGAGTTGGTAAAGCGCTATATAAAAAAGTGATTAAATTAAAATTTAAATTAAATTCAAGGCGGTATTGTTTCTAATACAAAGATAAAGGTATAGATCAATGACCGGGTCTATTTACTAATGTATTCGGCCTGCTTGTCGCCATTAACTGAATGTGAGTGCGCCTGCGTGAAGAGATGGGTTTTAGTTTTAAACAAGCACAGTCAGGTTGACATTTTAATTTAAACATTTTTTTTAAAAACCAGACGGCCTCAGAGTGACAGCCCTAGAGTGAACATTTAATTTAAACGTCTTTAATAGACTTGTGACATTTTCATTAAATTCAATTTTTTAACAGGTAACGCCAGTCAGAAAAACAAACTTCCTTGTATTTTTCTTGTGCATTTGTATCTTGCATGTGCATTCCGGATGTCTGCAAAGTCACTTAATTGGCGGTAAAACATCTGTTATCTATTACATTTTAATGAAAATTTTTTTGAACAGGCAACTTCAGAGTGCTTTTGGATTATGGCAGCAGAAAGGCTAATAGGTACGTTCTGAGTGTCGTTGAGCACAGGCTCCAGTGTTTACCAGTGTCCAATTCCCACATTGTTTACTGGGTCCTGATCGACGCTGGGAGTCAAGAGGTAGGCCTAGGCTCTTGCCACAAATCTTATGGCGTGTCTTAATTGGAAGGTTCGTGGGGAGTCAGACACTTTTTTTTCCGAGGTTCTCAGGTCACGAACCTAGGTTGCTAAACCCTTCGGACAAAACAAAGTTAAGGAACCTAGGTTTGGGATCTAAGAACCTCGAAAAAAAAGATTTTGAACTTCCAAAAACCCTCCAATTAAGACGGGTCATTAAGCTATCTATGTTACTCTTTCTCAATATTCAAGATGCATAGATGTTGTTTCCATAAATTACTAAGAAAGAACAATCATGCCATGCAGAGACTGAGACAAGAAAAAGTAAATCTGAGGGTTTTCCCCAAACTTTCCACTAAAAAATAATTATGATCACAGAAGGATTTATTGACCCACATTATTAAAGACTATACTAAACCGGTATAGAGTATCATCACGCGGCCAGACCGAGGTGCGGCCAATTCTAATAACTCCTATTCTACTAGCTTTAAAGCTTTGAGGAATCACAATTGCTTCCCTTGAGTCTACCTTAGCCTTTTTGTCGTGATTTCCGGTTTATGGCCGCGCTCTGCATATGAATTTTACTGTCTGTAAGTATTGACCCAAGAAAAGTTTCTTTTTTGAGATTACGGTGACCATCACGCGGCCAGACCGAGGTGCGACCAATTCTAATAACTCCTATTCTACTATCTTTTTCTGTTTTTATTTTATTTCGTTTCTTGTCTTATTTGTGTTTTTGTAAGTTTTAAAAAGTTGTAAAGGGCCTGGCCGCGTGTCGGGCATGGTGTCGGCCGCGTGTTGGCATGGTGGCCGCAGCTGTGGCTTTTTGCTGGACGCACCTTGGGCACCTGGCCGCATCATGGTACACTGAAATTGTGCAGAAATCGCTAAGTAGGTCCACAATGTTTCATTTATGAAACCCCGGCCAAGTCAGTGCCGTTACTGCGACCTCCCGATTAAAAAAAATCAAACTTGGATTCTGATTGGTTCATAAACAAAAGAAGTATGAGAAAGTGTTCGTTCGTGGCCGCAAGTGGTCACTCTACTTGAATGACTAACAATTTAAAGTGTGTGGGCATGTGTGTGTGTGTGTGTGTGTGTGTGTGTGTGTGTGTGTGTGTGTGTGTGTGTGTGCGCACGCGCGCGCTTCGTCCTTCTTTCGTTCAATGTTCAGTATATTGACATCCTTTGCGCAACTAACATCACAGTTGTTCCCCTTTTCCTTATTTTTCGTTCCGTTTGTAATTGGCGCTGTTCTTTCAGGGACGGGTTGGAGAGTGCGGAGCGTGCTTCAATGGCTGCCCGGCCTGTACGACATACAACACAGACTTTGAGTTGTCCAGAGATCTCACGGGGGTTTATCTGAACTTCACAAACCACTTACTGCTTTATGACGGGGTCACGGTCAAATGCGCTGCTTCCAATAACCCATTTTTCGTACAAAGCAGGCTACAGATATTGCAAGGCAAGCAGTTTATCAGTTCTAATTTCAAGCCAGTGGAACTATCAAGCTACCTGTTTTTGGGGAGAGACGTGTTCTTTGTACAATGAATTGTGTCCATGACTTGGGCCTATACCTCCATGACAAAACGTGCAATTTGTAGCATTATTCCCTTAACCCAATCATGAATTAGATAGGGTTAAACAGCCTCAATCAGTAGGAAAAAGAATTCACCAATTAGGGTTCGTTTACAGGCGCCTATGTCTGGATGTGAGAGCGTAGAAAACAGGTACGTTGAAAAGGTTGTGACTTGATATAACGGCTTGATGATAGTGGAATACTCCTTCAGTGGGCTCAGATGTAGACAGAGTGAGACAAAAAGGTTTACGGACGTGTACCTCTCTCTCTCTCTCTCTCTCTCTCACTCTCTCTCTCTCACTCTCTCTCTCTCCCCCACCCTCTCTCTCTCTCCCTCTCTGTCTGTCTGTCTCTGTCTCTCTTCCTCTCTGTCTGTCGGTATGTCTGTCTGTCTGTCGGTATGTCTGTCTCTCTCTCTCTCTCTCTCTCTCTCTCTCTCTCTCTCTCTCTCTCTCTCTCTCTCTCTCTCTCTCTCTCTCTCTCTCTCTCTCTCTCTCTCTCTCTCTCTCTCTTCTCCATACGAGTATGCCTTTCATAGAGGGCGATGCTATAGTCTACGGCAACTCACACTCAGATATTTGCACTTGCGGGTTGGACAATGGTTAGATTCCTAGCTGAAAGTTACAAACATAGAATAAAGGCTACATTTTAAATTTAACCTCTCCCTGAAGGTCGCCGGCACCGCTTTTTCGTGTATCTAACGGCTCGATAATGTTCGTTTTACAGTTCCAGACACTCGCTACACTTTCAGCCTGGACAACTGCGACAACACAGGTTTCTTTTCGCGTCTCGGTCACGTGGCGGGCACTGACGTCATCCATTGCCGAGACTTGACGAAGTCGAGGGCAATGGTTTGGCGGTATTCGGCCCCACCAAATTTTACCCCAGTGCAGGTCGGAGCCTGCGGTCCCTGTGTGGAGTCCGGCTGTCCGCCCTGCTCCAATGACCTCGGTCCGCATTTCGTGGTCAGCGGGAACAGGTCAATATCTTCGTTACGCATCGTGGGCAATCTGCAGGACATGATCCAAGGCCCGCCGCGTCTCAGTTGCAGTGCCAGCGACGAGAGAGACCGAGCCAGCTGCGCACTTAACGCGTACAGAGGTAATAGTGTTGGATTACATTACATTACATAATTGTTGCTTTAGGTCCAGCGGACTCTTCCGAGCCAAATCAGGACCGGACAACCCCCAATCCGCATAAAAGATCTGCTGAAACAATCCTAGTGGGAAAACTGAATGCTCTCCACCAGCCAGTCCCTTTACAATAAAGACATCCCACGCAGGGGACGGCTGAGGCTTTACCCCAACTTATCGAACCCCTGTTTACAAAAACAAAATAGAATACAAATATCATTATACATTATCAACAAAACACATACATATAAAATGCCTACATTGCTAAATAGTAACATCATAGGAAGCCCTAGTGACCACCTGGCAGAAAGAGTCCAATATTCCCAAGCTGATCCAACAGACCTCATACACAAACAAGGAGTCTTGTCCCGGAAGAGTTTTCAAGAAAAAAGGTAGGAGACTGGTCTAGCGAAGAAGACGATAGTATAGCAGATTGATAGAAAAGAGCAGGAATGAGAAAGAGCAAATGAGAAAGACAGCGACAGTGGGAATTTAAAGCACTAAATTTCCAGAAAGTGAGGATACTATTTATACTGAAACCTCCGGCACCCCAACTCAATTCAATTCAATTCAATGAAGTTTATTGGCCAAATTGACATAAAACATGCACATGGAATATGTTGCGATGTGGCAGTAACATTCATAAAACATACCTGCAAACACACGTTTACCAGCTAATAAGATACCGATCAAGCGTGCACACATACACACGCAAACAACGGGGGTAATAGTGTTGGATAATAACTTTAAAATAATTTTTACTTGTCTCTGTAATCCGCTGTATATATTGTTGGAGGATGTGACCCACTATTTGTACACCTCAATATGAAGTTGTTTCTGCAGGCTATGAATTGACGCCGTGCCAGAATGGCACAATGGCCATTGTTAGCGGCCTGCAGAGGACATTTACGTGTTCTGGCATGCAGTACTTGGACACCATGCTATGGTCCATCACCTACGCCAACGGCACCGCCATCACCCTCGCCCGTTGTTCGCGTTGTAAGGTGTCCTTTAGGCAAGTACTTTTGATAATTTCAGTATAAATGTAGTATTCAAAGAATATAGTGTACACAAAGTTTTTGTCAACTCAAAGAACTTCTAAGGTGCTGGCCCAAAACAGGGTGTTACATGTTGACTGAAGCCACCCATGGCGTTAACGTGCTATTTGAGGCGTACCGTTTAACGCCTCACACAATCAGCTACCCTGAACGGCCGAGCGAGAGTCTTGCTGGATATTTACATGTACCCCTGTATGACATGAGCGTGATAGAATGTGTGTGTGCAAGTATTAGTAAAAGATAGAGTCAAGCACCAATTAATTGACAGACTTTATTAACTGAACAGTATATCCTATAATCATATCCCCTAGCCTCTATGCGTTGCTTTCGATTCATGTATGATGTTGCAAAAAAATCAGCCCAGGTGACAAATGTACACCAACACCGTGTACGATTGAGGCGCCGTGGGTCAACCCCAGAGATCTCGTGGTCATGACTGCCATTGTTGAGAGCCAGCTGACCATCAGGGCGACGACAGACATGGAGGGAGCGATGATCGGATGTTCCAGAGCAGATGATGCCACGTCAGCTAAGTGTAGAATCATCATTGGTGAGTTGGTCTGTACTGATTTCATGGCACGTCCTGAAAACATGTTGATTAATAAGCTTACTAGTACTGATTTCAGTTCAGGGTATATCCTGAATACATGTCGATTAGTAAGCTTACTAGGAAAACTCTTCATTATTTTGAAAACTCTAATATTCACGTCGAAGTCAAAACAAGCTATGCATGTGTGGGTCGTCATTTTCAGTTTTTGTAACGCTTTATTGTCCCTTTCTATTGGGAAATTCTGGGCCGCCTCCCCTGGGGAAGGCGTAGTCGTAGCCTGTGGCGCGCCCTAACCCAATCTACCTAAACATTAGTTGTGTGGGTGCTTTTGTTGTTGAAACTTTGCTGGGGGAGCAAACCGGAGTACCGAGTTGCCCGAGTCGAAAGTAAATAATATTCGGAGAAACATAACGCCCAGATGCTGGATCGATCCCACATCTGTTAGGCGCCATTGGTTTCTGGCCTGTGGACAAGGCCCGGTAGTCCCCTCTTAGACCACTTGGCCACAACGCTCGCTCGCCATCAGTGCAATTTAATTTCCTACAAGTACAACAGATAAAACAAACCTTGGTCTTCTTCATCTTTTAAGAAAGTTTTTTATCTTCTTTTTTCCACAGTGTCTTCTTCTTCTTCTTTTTAATTAATTTGAGAGTTGGCATTGACGTGCCGATGATTAACGGAGCTTAATTGTGAGTTGTGCACTGTAAACATCAATCACTATCTGGTAGCAAAGTCTATAAGGTGCTGGTTTTCTATGCCGAAGGTCGCGGGACGAACTTGTGTATCTAAAGGGACGAGACTTTTCAGGAGGGTTTTCTCTGGATACTCCGGTTTCCTCCCTCCCTTCAGTAATGGTATTGGATGCAGTCAATCTAAATTTCACAAATCAAACTTGATTTCTATTCCGCCTTCTGTAATAACGATCTGTTGAGATCGCCGCGCTTTGAGTTCGATTGAAGAAAAAGCGCTTGATAGCATATCCTGTATTATTATTACTATCTATCTAATGTAGAAATCTATCTAATGTATGTATGTATATTTATAAAATCTCTCTCTCTCTAATCTATCTATCTATCGATCTATCTATCTATCTATCTATCTATCTATCTATCTATCTATCTATCTATCTATCTATCTATCTATCTATCTATCTATCTATCTATCTATCTATCTATCTATCTATCTATCTATCTATCTATCTATCTATCTATCTATCTATCTATCTATAGTCTGTCTGCCTACTTAACTACCTACACAACCATCTCTGTCTCTCTTTTTGTCTGTCTCTCTCTCCACACATCCACACCCATCCACACGCACACACACACACGCACACACACACACCCCCCACACACACCCACATTACGTTACATTACATGATTATTGCTTTAGGACCAGCGGACTCTTCCGAGCCAAATCAGGACCGGACAACCCACGATCCGCATAAAAGATCTGCTGAAACAACCCTAGTGGTATAACTGAAACCAGCCAGTCACTTTACAATAAAGACATCCCACGCAGGGGACGGCTGAGGCTGTACTCTAATTTATCGAACCCCCGTGTACAAAAACAAAATAGAATACAAACATCATTATAAATTATCAACAAAACACATACATATAAAATGCCTACATTGCTAAATAATAACATCATGGGAAGCCCTAGTGACCACCTGGCAGAAAGCGTCCAATATTCCCAAGCTGATCCAACAGACCTCATACACAAATAAGGAGTCGTGTCCCGGAAGAATTTTCAAGAAAAAAGGTAGATGACTGGTCTAGTGAAGAAGAAGATAGTATAGCAAATTGATAGAACAGAGCAGGAATGAGAAAGAGCAAATGAGAAAGACAGCGACAGTGGGAATTTAAAGCACTAAATTTCCAGAAAGTGGGGATACTATTTATACTGAAACCCCAGGCACCCCAACGGGGGTACCACACACACATACGCACACACACTCACACGCACGCACACACACACACTCACACGCACGCAAGCACGCATGTACATGCGCGTACACACACACACACACACATACGTTCAAAACTATAATAGTGGGTTTATGTTCAAAACAAGGCAAACTGGGTTCCATCCTTTCCCTTCATTACAGACCATTCCTATTCACTCAACGGATACAATAGCCTCTTGTAAGGTTATCTGTCACAACCGTTTTCATTTTTGACAAAAACAAAAGGAGAAATTGCGCTATGAAATAGTGGGTTCATTTGATACCAGTGGGTTTTTACACATGCATATTGGACATCTGGGTTTCTGTGGAAAAACTGGGTTTATCACACACACGGACACAACCAAAACGTATAAATGGCCAAGGTTGCATTTGCAAGATTTTCAGTACGTGAGTGCAGTACACTGACACTTTTAGTTTAATTCAACTAATGAAACAACTTTTACTATTGCTCAGAATTTCCTCTGATTTTGTTTTTATAATTTCAATTACAATATATTCAGTTGATATATAGGCTACTGTATAGAATTAGAGCTGTTATTGAAGGATAGACTTTTGCCATTTACTATAAGAACTGGGCGGTAGCTCAGTGGTTAAAGCATTGAACTGAGAACCGAAAGGTCTGAGGTTGTTACAGTGTACCTCTGGATAGGTCAGTGCATGACCCTCTTTTTCTCCCCATAGCCCAAAAAATAAATTATTAGCTGGTGTCAGTAAAAATCGAAAAGAAAAATTCGGCATTAAGCAAACATTTTTGTCATATTTACTTTGCTTACATTTACTTTGTATTGTATGGTTTTAAAGTTTTTTTTAATTTGAATCCAGACTGGAAGATCTGCAAAAAAAGATATCTTATCGTTCTCAAATGTTAACTGTGGATAATTTTTTTCATGTTCAATTTATTACTTTACTTCCAGATTTAAATCAAATCATTGAAGAAAAGGCAAGAAGGAGAAAGAAGAAAAAGTATGAGGAGTATGAAGAAGATTTAATAGAAAGAATGAGGAGAAGCGTGGAGAAAAAGCATAAAATCTCCATAGGAAAAGAAAGAATGAGAAGGGTGGAAAAGTATACAAATCTTCATTGGAAAAGAAGAGGAATGGAAAAATAAAAAAGCAGAGAATTGGTAATGTAAAACAAACATATGAACAACATAACACAGACATAATTTGTTAACATTTTTATTTTGAAAGTGTCTAGTAGAGCATAATTTGTATATATTATTATTACTTTTTTATCAACTTCATTTAGTTAAGTTTTACATAAATTGTTTATGGTTTCCCGTTACGTTAATATATTCTGAATAAGGATCAATTGAGTGCAACCACTTATAATTCGTTTTTTTCCCAGCACCTCAAAGGTATAATAAAACCATGTGAAGATTTTTTTTTTATTTAATCGTTCTTATATAGCGCTTTTCCAGCTCAAGAGCTGCTCAAGGCGCTGGCCGATACAGGATCTAACTCAAGCCGCCCGAGACGCCCACCCGCAGCCTTTGGGCGCATGGTCTGACGCACGGACAACTGAGCACAATCCTGGGCAGCCAGGGATGGGGGGAGAAGGACCTAGGTGCATGCTGGGTGTTTTCTTGTCACCGGCACTCACCCGTCTAGGACATGAGCGTCAGGATCTTTAAAGTCCGTTATGATGGAATGTATGCGACACAGACTAGACCTCGGTTTATACTCTCATCCGAAGGAGTAGGAAAACAGGAGTAAAGTGTCTTTCCCAAGGACACAACACAATGGCCCGGCCAGGGCTCGAACCCGGGACCTTCCGATCCGCAAGCCGAAGCACTACCATTAGACCACAGTGCCTCCTGAGCAGAATATTATTATATAGTCATTAGTCTTGACATTGCTTTTTGATGAACAAGAACCCCGAGAATAACATATGTATTAACTTGGCAAAGAAATATAATTTGGTACTTTGCCAGATTAATCCACGCTTTCTCTTAAGTTTAAGACAGAAATCTACTACATAACAAAACGGGCCTAAAAACTAGTCTACACAATACAGAGCAGTAAATTTCCATTACTTAATGACAAGTAGCACCTCAAAAAGCTTTGAACATGATGAACACCATCAATCACTGGAAAGGCAAGTCCATATGACTCACATGCTCCTTATGGAACTCCCAATAAATAACACAAAAATGAGATGCCAGAAAAAAAAAGTTAAATGATTGAAACGGTGGGTTTAAAATGCAAAGTAATACAAGCTTTGATATTTCGATGCTCTTGACCTTGACCTCAAGCTATAAATGCACTCATGTACGATAAAATAAACTACAGCAAAAGATTTTATTATTTTGGACATCTCCAATGACCTTCACCTTGGAGCAAGGTTGACAAAATATGCATGTGCGTCTCATTGATACCTATCATGCATCAAACAATCTGAAGTTTAGTTAATATTAATAACTTAGGATTAACAAGAAATTTTGTGGAAAATTGACATAGCTTGACTAACATTTGTTGAACCTGTGACCTTGACCTTGAAGTGTAGTCATTCAATCACTGATAATTTTCGAGGTCTCGTGTAATTAGCCACTTTAAAGTTTTGCACAGATGGAAGGCAGACAGACAGACAACATTAACTGAAGGTCCCGGGTTCAAGCCCTGGCCGGGCCATTGTGTTGTGTCCCTGGGAAAGACACTTTACTCCTGTTTTCCTTCTCCTTCGGATTTGAGTATAAACCGAGGTCTAGTCTGTGTCGCATGCATTCCATCATAACGGACTTTAAAGATCCTGACGCTCATGTCCTAGACGGGTGAGTGCCGGTAACAAGAACACACCCAGCATGCACTTGGTCCTTCTCCTCCATCCCTGGCTGCCCAGGATTGTGCTCAGTTGTCCGGGCGTCAGACCATGCGCCCAAAAGCTGCGGGTGGCGTCTCGGGCGGTTTGAGTTAGATCCTGTATCGGCCAGCGCCTTGATCCTTAGGCTAAGGCGCCTTACAAATGACGAACATTATTATTATTATTTAAACATGCAATTTTTTACTATTTAGGACTCATCTTGAATAGATTTGCAAACAAATTTGAATATATATTCTATATCTAAACTATTCATGGCACTTGGTTCACACCCTGGAGAACGGGGTAGCACTGATGGCAGCAACAAAGCTGATGATGGGGATGTTGTATGCATTTCGGTCTGCTGGCTTTGACGCCTTTTTCTAGCTTGTTTCTTGACTGAACCTTCCGATGAATTAGAGTCTTTAGAATCCTCATGCTGCTCTTCAGCCCTCCTGCGAACAAGTAGCAGCATCAGAACACAGGGTTTAAACAACAGAACAAATTCAGCGGCATAAGAACATTTTCAAACCAAGGTATGAGGATGGTCAAAGGGTGGGGTGGTGGGCCTGGGGTGGGAGAAGGGAATGGAAGTTGAAAAGAGTAGAGGCTTGAACTGGCTCAACTACAAAAAGGGATTGACTGACAATACTGTCTACTGATTCATCAATGAAATATTATATTCTGGACTTTAATTTTCTTGTACATGAATGTACTACTCACCCTCTTTAAAGTGTAAAAGAAACAAGCAAAACACATTTAAAGTTTAGGGGGTAGAGGTTGGGGAAAAAAGGGCACAAAAGCCCGGAGGAAGTGGGACAGCATTTTTTCCCACTAACCACTTCGACACACTAGCTACTAGCAACCAAGTTATAAAATAGTTATAGAAACTCTTATGCTTACTAGCTACTCAGTAAATAATAATAAATAATAATACAGGATGCTATGTTCGCGCCTTTCCCCAAGGCTCAAAGCGCGGCGATCTATACCAACATACACGCTCACCTGTCTCATTTACCCTCTCACACACCAAATACACATACATCACTCAAACAGGTGGTGTAAAGGCAGGGAGATCGCTATAAGAAAATCGAATTTTTTATTTTTGAAATTTTTATATTGACTGCATCCTGTACCATTATTGAAGGGAGGGAGGAAACCGGAGTGCCCGGAGAAAATCCTCGGTGACCTCAATAGTCTCGTACCTAAGTCACATACGTTCGCCCCTTGCGGGAATCGAACCCGCGACCTTCGGCATAGGAAACCGGTGACTTATCAACTGCGCCACGAGGCCACCCCATGAAAGCACAAGTACAAAGGTTCCTCAACATGCCTGCTTTTTAAAATCCAAAGCATACCTATATAACCTGAAAAGCCCAGAGCGAATTGTGTACATTATAATAATGTAATCTGCATTTCATGTGCCCCATTAACAACTGTAAAATTGAGCTAAAACTTTGATCTTATTCAACAAGGATGTCTAGCTCTGCCATGTACACTAATGTTCCCCCCCCCATTCTCCTCCCTCATCCAAGCTCTCCTCACCTCCCCCTTTGCAATGTAGAAACAATATACCACCAACACCTTGTGTTAGCAGGTCACAGTTTGATCTGAGGCGTGGAGCTGCCAGTTGTTAACTGCTTTGCTGTGGCACCGATTTTATACAGCAATCAATGAGTGTTTTTTTCAAAGCGAACAACAATATTATAAAATTCAATAAGTACTGACACACACCAGCTGTCACCTGATGAGTACAATGAAGGCGATGAAGATGTTGATGGTGATGGAGTGGGACGTCTTCCTTCCAAACGCCTCCTGGGTCGTCGTCGGACTACAGCGACTTCTCCGCAACCGGATAAACTCGAGGCATAACAGGATGTTCTGGGAAAAAAAGGAATAACAGAATTTATTAAAATAATTATGCTTACTCAGAATTACAGCTAACAATTTGGGAAATGGAGTAGATGCAGATCTGAAAATGGTGCTCTAGCTATTAATGTAGACCCCACTGCAACAATGAGACAAATGACAGGGGTCTGAGACTGTTGGAGTTTGCCAGATACAACAATTTGATACTGGCAAACACGCTTGGTCTCCACAAAAAATCCAAATGTTAAGCAGTTTAATGCATCAATCAGTTTTCACATATTCTATTTCCCTTCATCCAAGGAAAACAGACAGGTGAACCATAAACCAAAAGCTATAACTTATGTAGGTAACGGCAGCCAGAATTTTGTATTTTACTGTTTGTTGCAACATGTGTTTTTTTAATTACATCAGAACACAAGGAAAATACAGAAAAATAAAAGTTGCAGTATAATAAACGGTACACGTTAAAAGCTTATTGTTTTTTATTCTGATAACATTGCATTTTGCCTACTAAAATTGTTCTTCTGCAAAAATATTTTTAAAAATTTATTTAGTCAATCTACATATGAATAAAATAACACATCAATACCTCCCTTATTTACTTCTTGTACTATCTTCACTGACCGTCTTTTTTGTAAATGAGAAAAAATGCAAGTTTTGAAAACCCCAGTGTGAACAAAGGAGACATACATTTCTCATGGTAACTGTTTCAATGTTCAAGAGACTTCACAAGACTCTTCATTAATATCAGATACAAGGACGCTTAAAATGCAGCAAATTTATTTTTGTGTTCTTCAAAAAGTAACAAACAAAAATGCAGACCCTGTGTTGACAATCGACCACAACATCCACATGAAAATTGATATGATTTTAAAAGTACAAAAGCACACCGAAAAAGCTTGAAATTTTAACAAGGGAACATTTTAAAGCCACATCCTAGAAGCCCAAAATATAGATTAAAGAACAATTTACAGAGACAGAAGGACAAAATACAACTGAATAAAACGAAAAAACACGTACCTCCATCTTGCAAGCCGGCACGTAGCGTGTGGCGTTCCGAGTTACTTCCCCTGACAGTGCGTGTATTCGACTGGTTGACCAGCGGGAACACACATCGCGGAGTGTTAACTGGCTCAAACTCAAAGTTGACTCAACCGCAATTGTGGGTTTCTCGCTCAGACTTTGCGTATACACTTTTTTTGTTATTCCTATTGCAAAGCCGGTTTTAAAAAAACTGAGTTTCAGATTTTGGAACCCAGTATTTTTTTAAACCCAGTTGCACGTAAGTGTAACCTATGCATAAACCCACTGTTATGGTTAGGTACGTACACACACATACACACACCCACCCACACACACACACACCACCCCTAAACCTGACACCATCAAATGGGTGTGTATGCTGGCAGGTTACACACTATCCCAGTGCGAGGGAGGGAATCTAACAGTGCGGCCAGCCTCAGAGAGCCAAACCATCATCTGCAACCACATTGCTTTCAGTCATCACATCCACTGGCTCTTGGTGGACAAGCCCCCTGCCCTCGGTTATGACGTTCTCGCATCCTGCAAACCTTGTCTTGACTGCTATAACGCGTGCAACTCCGCTGGTGACGTCCTGAGGAGGGAAGTCACAGCGACAAGATCGAGCACTAGTAGCGAGCTGAGGATCATGGGAAGTGACGTCATTAAGGCGATGGAGGGCAAAATGGTGGTTTGCCG
Organism: Oncomelania hupensis; assembly: GCA_036898135.1. Lineage (NCBI taxonomy): Eukaryota > Metazoa > Mollusca > Gastropoda > Littorinimorpha > Pomatiopsidae > Oncomelania > Oncomelania hupensis. Next base: position 147,375 of record JBAHVR010000320.1, read on the forward strand.
AAGGGTAGATGACGTTGGTCGGGTGGGTTGTCAAGTTCGGATCGTCCGTGAGTATCATGTATAATAATTCATCATCATAATCATAATCATCATCATCATCATCATCGGCACGCTATGATAATGATCATCATCGTCGTCGCTAACATCGGCATCATCGTTACGCGGCAGTGCTAGCACTGACCTGTACACATTTCCAGGCAAATGATTTTACTGCAATCAAAGTCAAACTGATATTCTTAGGAGAAAAAAAACACCACTAACATATCTATTCAATTCAATATATATACCAATCTATCAGTCATTCTAAATCTATTTATCTAAATATCAATCAATCTATCTACCTCACACCTTTCATTTATTTTTAAATAAGATTGGTTTTTAATTTGATACTGAGGAAGGTGGCGGTGACCTAACATCACAGGATGGATCCCCAAACTTAGCTCAAATCATTGGACCTGGGGTGGCTGTTGCAGTCGTCATCGCCATCGTCATTGTCTTAGTCGTCATTAAACGAAAAAGTATGATCTATTATTTATTCTCTTTCTCTCCTCACTCCCCCCTTCTCTCTCTTACACATTTTCTCTACAAATTTCAATGTAGTGTGTGTGTGTGTGTGTATGTGTGTGTGTACTTGCATAAACGGACAAATGGGTACCAGACCTTGTCTATCTTAGCTACAGATGGGTTTATTTGCTAGGAACCCACTTTTTTTTTTTAACAGGGCCCCACTTTTTTCTAAGTACACGAGAGTGCTCTTTTAGTGCATGGGAATTTTGCATCAGATTCTTACACTTTTTAGATGAATTTTGCGCTCTTTCCGTAAAAAAAAACAACCACTTTCCGATTCCTACATTCTTAAAAAAAACAGTTCTGATGTTTTGCATTGCAAATATGTGTGTGTGCGCGTGTTCCATGCTTTAATGTGTCATGGATAAACATTTCCGATTCCTCTCACAGAGCGTTCTATAGGTAAGAATTCAAGAGAAGGGAACTCCAGTGGTAATCCGGCGTTGCTGCCCTCACCTCCATTCCTGTAAGTTTTATTTATTTATTTATTTATTTATTTAATTCGTCCTCATTTCAATTGTCAGTTAAAGACAATGATGGTTTTCCTTTTGTGTGGAATAAACAACTGGTTGATTATATCCTTAATTCTCGTTGTAGTTTGAAGTCCTCCTCCTCATCATCATTGTCACCATCATCATCATCATTATCATCATCATCATCAACAACAACACACTATATCATCATCATCCTCATCATTACCATCATCATGATCGTCACCATCACCACCACACTATATATATATAAAATGATATATACTATCTATCAATATACAAAGTCCAGAAGATGGCGAAGACGGATATATGCCTATACCGGGCGCCACAGTCCCTCAGTCACGTGATATTGCACGCGCTGATGAAATACGCGAGGGCAGCGATGACTACCTGATTCCTATCTTTGAAAGGCAGCAGCTGCCACAACGACCGCTCCAGAACAAGAAATCGTGAGCGTGGTGGTGATGACAATGAAGAATATTATATTAACATGCTTGAAGACGACTCTGTCGATCACGATCGAACAGGTAAAATCGATGAACAAACAATTCTAGTAAGATAGGAACTCAAGTGTTCAAACTGAAGTCGCTGACCCGGTACAAGAGTCCACTTGTAGCAGTAGGCTCATCATCTGATCTGACTTACCAGAGAACTGAGCAAAACATTCGTCAGGCTACCAATAGCCTAAACAGCGGTCATACCACATCGTATTGAGCAATAGGTACCGCTTACACATAGTAAATGAAAATATTACACAATAATCAGTTACATCATAAAAATATCCATGCAAGGCAATGCGACTTCAAACAGGTAAAAAGGAAATCTTCATTAAGGCACAGTTCCATTTCGAACGTTGGCATCCATTGTCGGTAGTAAAAACATTTTCTACGAGGTCATCACTAAACTCTTGTTAGAGGCAGACTATATTAACTTTTTTTAATTGACTAGATAAGTGCGCTTTATAAATTGTATTATTATGAGTAAAGCTCGGAAACTACTGTTTTTAGTTTTGGGTGTCCAGTGTCCGTTCGGCCGGCGGCCGGAGGCGACATTTGCGCATTTTTTTCTGAAACTAATGAACGGATTTCTTTGAAACTTGGTATTTAGTTAGGAAATAGTGAACCCTACCAGAGGACCAAAAAAAATTCTGCATGTTGGGTGAGTCATCATGGTGATGTCATAATTGGTTGTTTTTTCAAATCTTTTTTCCCAAACTACTGAAGGAATTTGGTATGTACTTAGACTTTACATTATAGCCTAAGACAAGACAAGACATGATGACAAGATAAAACAAAACTTAAGCAAATCGAGTGAGGTAATAATCGTGAAGAACTTATTTTTAAAAAAAAAATCTTTGGATATTAAATTAGAGTGTACATATGCCTCGAGCCTAAAAAAAACCTATGTTATATCATAGACCAGGAATACTTAGACCGCGCAGTGACGCCTTTGGTGTGATGACGCGTCACGAGTTATGCGACTTGATTGTAACATGTGTGAAAATGGCTGCGTCACAGAGCGAAGATCTGATGGAGAGGGGGAAAATAAATCGCAGGAAGAGTTACGGTGACCACTGTGCAGCTTTGAACTGCACAAACGCAAGATTAAAGGCAGCATGCAAGGGGAAGAGTTTTTTTGGTTTCCCAAAGGAAGAAGAACGGTAAGTTCTTGAAGAAATTGTAGATCTATTCTGACAGACAAGAATCGTGATATAAAAGAATTATGATGACCAAGACCGGTCAATGAATGGTTGTCAATGATACAAGACGGATTGGAACTAAGGTGAAGTTTCGTGTAAGAAACGGTTTGGATTAGCCCTAAAAAAAAAATAAAAAAAAAAGATTGTAAGACAGTATGAGAAAAGTAAAATTTCAGCGGCTTGTTATTTGCTGTCCACCAAACTGTGTCTGTAATTCCTCAACTTCGTATCCTGTTATAATTAAATTAGGTTGTGGCAGAATATTCTAATATAAAACACAGATGCCAACCCTTTATTTTGTCACAGGACTCACTGAATGTATTGTCAATTTGAATGAAATATATAGGGTTGATTGCAGGGTGGTTTCATTTGTGATCACAGAAAGTTGCCTTGTTCACCTTTTTTTAAATACGAGAGAGAGAGAGAGAGAGAGAGAGAGAGAGAGAGAGAGAGAGAGAGAGAGAGAGAGAGAGAGAATATAATAATTACGTACCCTAATTATTATGTTGAAATCAATCGAAGCATATTTTTGTAAATAAATGAATTTCCGTGTGCACAACTAGATTTACGTTTCGAATTAGTCAATATCTTTATTTATATTTCGATCTCCATCTCTTTCTATATCACACACACACACACACACACACACACACACACACACACACACACACACACACACACACACACACGCACAAATTATACACACTAAAACTGCCAATCAATCCGTATGCTGTGTGACCCCATACGGAACAAAAAATAAATTACGCATGTATGACACATATTCTAGACTAGTGTGTGTTTTTTTTAAAAATATTATTATTATTTTTATTTTAACTCAATTTATCTTATACATACTGTTTATTTCAAGCAACAAAACAATGCAAAAGCCACCTATATCACGGGTTACAGTTTAGGAAGCGCTCATAACACCCTTACGGTCAAGAGGCACCAAGTCATGAAAAAATAAACAGATGTGCATAAAAAAAAAAATTTCTCAAATTTGAAAAGCCTTATTTCAAACATTTTCAACAGCAAAAAGTGAAAATCGCGGTCTAAAACATTTTTTAAAAATATAATTAAAAACCCCCATATATAGACAAGAGACTAAGAACCGAAAGCAAGCCCATGTGAGGTTGAAGGGACGTAACTCCTCCACCGTACATCACTTCTCATAGAGGCGATATCGCGAAGTGATCTCTCTCTTCTTCCTTTCTCTCTGGTTATATTAAGTAACGTCATCGTGTGACGTCATAATTGTGACCTCATAATTTCTTCTTTTTTAAATCACATTTTCTCCCGAACTATTAGAGGAATTTGGTTCAAGTTTGGTATATACTTAAACTTAACCTATGCCTCCAACGCAAAACCAAACGTATGCAAATCGTCTGACGTAATCATAATAACGTCACCTATATATTTTTTTTCCATTAAAAATCAAAACAAAAAAACTGTGTACATAATTAGAGTATACAGATGCCTTGAGCCTTATACGAAACTATGGTATATTGAGTGACGCCATCGTATGACGTCTCATGGGGGACATCATAGTTTCTAGAACTTTGTTGTTTTTTAATCCTGTTTTCTTCCAAACTACGAGAGGGATTTGGTTCAAGTTTAGCATAATTGTACTTAAGAGTTTACCTATGCCTCCAACGTAAAACCAAAGCTATGCAAATTGAGTGATGTAATCATGATGATGTCACCTTTTAATTTATTATATTTTATTGTATCGTACTTATATAGCGCTCTTTCAGCTCAAGAGCTGCTCAAGGTAAATCCAGCAGGGCCGGACCTGCCCTAGAGGCCCGAGGGGTCCGGGCCCCTACCCATTTTTGAAAAAAAAAAAAAAAAAAAAAAAAGAAAGAAAAAAACGCGGACCCGAGTATCACTATATTTTGTTCCCCAAAGACCTAAGTCATATTTTTGTTATGACTTTATTCCTAACAAACACACACTTTTTTAAAGGTAATTTCTCCCCAAAATCAGTGGCAAACTATAGCACCAACATTTTGCAATTTATATGCTCAGATTGCACCAGATTGCACCATTTTTTCTCCCTTTTCCAAAAATTTTCAGGGGGAGCATGCCCCCGGACCCCGCTAGCAAACTAGGCGCTTCGCGCCGTCGGCTCGGCGCTTCGCGCCTTCACTACTACTCTAAAATATATTTGGGCCCCTACCCCTGAAAAACTTAGGTCCGGCCCTGTCCAGGTTGCACTGTTATGGAATATAATCTAACACCTCAATCGTCGTATTTGTGCAACTGGCAGTCATCCGCCTAAGACATGACCGTCAGTATCTTTAAAATCCGGTGTCACATCCTCCAAGTTCCGGGTTTCCTAGTTTATCCGGGCGCCTTTGCGCATGCGCCAGGTTATGTCTGGCCGGCTTTTTCACGATGTTCTTAGGCGTCGTAACCCTAACCCTTTCCTTAACTCTAACCCTTACTAAGACTACGATAGCACTGTGCGCATGCGCCGAATTTTGTAACGCGTCAACCAATCAGAATGCTCCCAGCCAAGCTAAGATACTAGGAACTGTGACGATGTCACACCGGGAATAGTATCTTCATAATCCTCCTCTTCCTCCTTCTCCTCCCTTTTTGCCCTTCTTCTTCTTTATTGTCTGAAATACAGGGTGTGTGTGTGGGTGTTTGCGTGTATGTGCGTGTGTGTGTGTGACAACACGCGAGGAAACTCTGCAGCCATTAGGGTCCAACACGTGTTATTCCTTTTTTTTTTTTTAGGGGGGGGGGGGGGGGGTGCAGTTTATTATCCCTTTTTATCGGGAAACTCTGGGCCGCCTCCCCCGGGGAAGGCGTAGTCGCAGCCAGTGGCGCGCACAAACCCTACCTACCTAACATTATTTGTGAATTTTTGAAATTTTTGCTGGGGGAGCAAACCGGAGTACCCGGAGAACACCCCCGAGACGTTGCCCGAGTCGAAAGTAAATAATATTCGGAGAAACATAACGCCCAGATGCTGGCTCGAACCCACACCTGTCAAGCGCCATTGGTTTCTGGCTTGTGGACAAGGCAAGTTAGTCCCGCCTTAGCCCACTTGGCCACAACGCTCGCTATTCAATCTTGCTTGTCCTATTGGGCATTGATTGGCAGCATTATCTGAGATGATATTAATGTATTGCACGTGTTTCAGCAAACCAGTACGACAGTTTGCAGACATACAACACTAGGAATGATGTCAACCTCTATTCCTCCCTATAGGCACGCCCTCAAGGCCTGGAATTTACGTGTCCACGATTGGGGATTCACAGTTAGGAACGCCATTGAGCCTCGACAATCAGTCTCTTCAGTGTTGATGAAACGTGGTGTGAATATTTGAACTCTCATCTATTTGTGTATAGTGGAATGCGCATCTTCATTGCAAGAGAGATCCAGATCCTCGCCACATTTTGCTTTCAACATAATTATGAGTTTAACCTCTGTTCACCTTCACAATTGTGCATTTTCAACCAAGTCATACAATTTAACTTACAGATCTGTATATATACTGGAAAAAGCCAAATATTTTTTCATGTTCAATAAATATTACAAAAGCTATATACAAAATGCTTGGATTCGTGGAAAACTCCTTCAGATAAGAGTATAAACTGAGGTCTAGCCTGTGCACACACGGATGCTGAGGCTAATGTCCTAGAGGGGTGAGTGCAGGCTACACAAATACACCAAATCCTCTCTCCCAGGATTGTGCTCAGTTGTCTGGGCGTCAGACTATGTGCCCTAAGGCAGCAAGTGGGCGCCTCGAGTTAGATCCTGTGGACCAGTGCCTCCAGTTAGATCCTGTATGGACCAGTGCCTCGAGTTAGATCCTGTATGGACCAGTGGCTTGAGTTAGATCCTGTATGGACCAGTGGCTTGAGTTAGATACTGTATGGACCAGTGACTTGAGTTAGATCCTGTATGGACCAGTGCCTTGAGTTAGATCCTGTATGGACCAGTGCCTTGAGTTAGATCCTGTATCAACCAGTGCCTTGAGTTAGATCCTGTATGGACCAGTGCCTTGAGTTAGATCCTGTATCAACCAGTGCCTTGAGTTAGATCCTGTATCAACCAGTGCCTTGAGTTAGATCCTGTATCAACCAGTGCCTTGAGTTAGATCCTGTATCAACCAGTGCCTTGAGTTAGATACTGTATGGACCAGTGCCTTGAGTTAGATCCTGTAAGGACCAGTGCCTTGAGTTAGATCCTGTAAGAACCAGTGCCTTGAGTTAGATCCTGTAAGGACCAGTGCCTTGAGTTAGATCCTGTAAGAACCAGTGCCTCCAGTTAGATCCTGTATCAACCAGTGCCTTGAGTTAGATCCTGTATGGACCAGTGCCTCCAGTTAGATCCTGTATGGACCAGTGCCTTGAGTTAGATCCTGTATGGACCAGTGACTTGAGTTAGATCCTGTATCAACCAGTGCCTTGAGTTAGATCCTGTATGGACCAGTGCCTTGAGTTAGATCCTGTATGGACCAGTGACTTGAGTTAGATCCTGTATCAACCAGTGCCTTGAGTTAGATCCTGTAAGGACCAGTGCCTTGAGTTAGATACTGTATGGACCAGTGCCTTGAGTTAGATCCTGTATCAACCAGTGCCTTGAGTTAGATCCTGTATGGACCAGTGCCTTGAGTTAGATCCTGTATGGACCAGTGACTTGAGTTAGATCCTGTATCAACCAGTGCCTTGAGTTAGATACTGTATGGACCAGTGCCTTGAGTTAGATCCTGTATCAACCAGTGCCTCCAGTTAGATCCTGTATGGACCAGTGACTTGAGTTAGATCCTGTATCAACCAGTGCCTTGAGTTAGATCCTGTATGGACCAGTGCCTCCAGTTAGATCCTGTATGGACCAGTGACTTGAGTTAGATCCTGTATCAACCAGTGCCTTGAGTTAGATACTGTATGGACCAGTGCCTTGAGTTAGATCCTGTATGGACCAGTGACTTGAGTTAGATCCTGTATCAACCAGTGCCTTGAGTTACATCCTGTATGGACCAGTGCCTTGAGTTAGATCCTGTATGGACCAGTGACTTGAGTTAGATCCTGTATCAACCAGTGCCTTGAGTTAGATACTGTATGGACCAGTGCCTTGAGTTAGATACTGTATGGACCAGTGACTTGAGTTAGATCCTGTATCAACCAGTGCCTTGAGTTAGATACTGTATGGACCAGTGCCTTGAGTTAGATCCTGTATGGACCAGTGACTTGAGTTAGATCCTGTATCAACCAGTGCCTTGAGTTAGATCCTGTATGGACCAGTGCCTTGAGTTAGATCCTGTATCAACCAGTGACTTGAGTTAGATCCTGTATCAACCAGTGCCTTGAGTTAGATCCTGTATGGACCAGTGACTTGAGTTAGATCCTGTATCAACCAGTGCCTTGAGTTAGATCCTGTATGGACCAGTGCCTTGAGTTAGATCCTGTATCAACCAGTGACTTGAGTTAGATCCTGTATCAACCAGTGCCTTGAGTTAGATCCTGTATCAGTATGGACCAGTGACTTGAGTTAGATCCTGTATCAACCAGTGCCTTGAGTTAGATCCTGTATGGACCAGAGTCTTGAGCGGCTCTTGAGCTGGAAAACAGTTATATAAGAACGATTATAAAAAAAATAAAATAACAAAATATGTAAATGTCAGCAAATCATTTATTAGTTTGAGTATATATCATTGTTGCCATTATACACAGCAAAAGTATGCATTGCTAAATAACGCTAATGATATTACTAATAATACTGTAACAATAAGGCAGTAATAGAAACGGTAGCCAGGCTTATCTAAAGTACTACAGAATAGTGTGTTTGAATGTACAAGTAGTGTTTGTGTGTATGTGTACGAGCATGACTGTGGTTGTTTTTTTGTTTTTCTAAAAACATTGTAGCAAACTAGTAGACTTAAAATAAAAGAACTCAACCAGACAGCTTACTATAACTTATAGTAGAAGCTGTCTGACCCAACTCAACTGTGAGTTAGCAATTGCTATATTTTATGATAGACTTGGAAGGGAAGATAATCAAATACGTATTGCATGTAAATAATATGTGTGAATATGCGTATGTAACTAATTAGTGCTTGAATCGAGTTTTGACGTTTTGCTGTGAGAGAGCGCCTTTTACACATGTTATGTCTATGTTTATCAACCCTAGCTGCACATTTGCTTTAGCTGCGTTTCAGCAGTTCAACTTCCAAGTGCCAACCTCAATTATGAGTGCCATGCTCTTATGTTAGTGCTTCATTGATGTATCATCATATGCAGCTACAGATTGTCAGTAAACCGGAACATATTTTGGCCGATGAGTTTGTACTTCTGCCTTCAAAACGTCGTTTTGCTCAACCCATTTCGAAAACTAAAAGATATTGAAACTCATTTGTACCCTCTGCTGTCCGCCTTCTCAACGCCTATACAATGTAATAAAAGGGTGAGTTTGTGTGTGTGTGTGTGTGTGTGTGTGTGTGTGTGTGTGTGTGTGTGTGTTTTTGTTTTTTTTAAATTTACTATTGATTTTATTGATTATGTGTCTTTATAGACAATGCATATAAGCTGCAGTGTGAGTGGTTGAGTGTGGGTATAATTCCAGAGAGAGCGAGGAGATTTTTGCTGTTAGAAACTATTATCTGTGATATTTGTTTTACAGTTTTATAGGTTATATTTTATTTTATAGTTTACTTATGCATTTAACAGCACATTTACTTATTGATTGGGAGTACTCTCCGTGTGCACGTAAGGTCATTTTTAATTTTTATTCTTATTCTTACTGGTTATTTCTGCGCCAACGCTGCCTTTGTAATCGTATTGCCCAGCTTGAGAGGAATGAAGTTGTGTGGCATTGTTTTGTGCTGTATTGTGTTGTGTTGTATTGTGTTGTATTGTATGGTATTGGATTGTATTGCTGGGATGTACATCTTGTACTGTAACTTTCTGCGGAGAAACTATTATCTGTGATATATCGGGGCAGTTTACCTTTTATGACTTTTTATGACATTCACCTCTAGTTTATTGTATGTATTTAACCGTATGTTTTGTTATTTATTTGTTTTATTTACTATTTTTTGATTGGACTACTTCTCATGTGTATGTAATAATATTTTTAATTCTTTCTGGTAATTGTGCTGATGCTGCCATTGTAATTGCTCAGTTTGAGATGAATAAAGTTGTATTGTATTGTATTGTATTGTATTGTATTGTATTGTAATGCTCTCTCAATAAATATCTAAATCTTCCCTGCTTTGTGCTTCTTTTTAAGAAACTTTTAGAAGATTGCATCTGCAGCAAGGGTGATGTCTGTTATCTTTAACAGTATGCAGGCGTTGATGTGTTTTTGTTCCCCATTGAAACATGATTGTGTATGGCATTTATAATGGCCGCAAGCATCCATTCAAAATGTTACACACACACAAGCACAATTGAACAAAACACTGTATTTCACAAAATGTTACTTGAACTTTATTCTGAACAATAATCAAATGCAATGCTGGAGGGATTTAAGTTTTTAGATCTTTTCAGAGATACAAGACAGACACACAAACGAGTGCACGCAGGCATATGCATCTACCTCAACACGCCCTCAAACTAGCTCGCTTGCTCACTCACAGTACAGACAAAATTCAAATTAGGCACTATTCCAACAACATATGACATAGTTCAAATTCTTCAGCATAACATTTTGGCCTGAGCTTTTCATTCGGATGATCTGCAAACTTCAAATCTACTGCCCTGAGCATGCAGTCACAGCACGTTTGTACACAAACACTTGTTCTTATAATAGTGCACCTATTAACTCGAAAAAATTGCTCAAAATAATCCATCAATCAATCAAAAACAAATGATTCATGTCGCTTTCAAAAAAACGAGTTGTCATGCAATTCCGTGTTCTCTAATACTCTATTCACTGATAGAAGGGCAGTATTGGGGTGGGGTAGGACAAATAATTAATACAAGATGCTGTGCTCACAGAATTTTACTTGTAGCAGCAATAACAAACACACATGGCTTTTAACTATCAATGATTTTCAACAACTGTATCAACAAACCATAATGACAGAAGATGGCAATTATTTATTTAAAAAAACCAACACTGACAGATTTCATTAAAAACAAATCACAAACAGTCATTTTGACATAGTTCACCTTTTGATGACTACAATGTTGCACCTAAAAAGAGAAGAAAGCATAAATAAAATTTAAAAGATATACGTAAACAGAAAATAGGTAAAACAAATTGTGTAGAAGTAAAAACAAACTAAAGCCTGAATTTTGGTCATAGACCAGGATCAAACAAAACTCTTCACTTGCAAAACATCTTTTTCATTCTGTATTTACATTTATATAACCTACCAGAAACGTTGATGGAACATGCATTGCAACCCACCAGGTTTTATTGTAAACCAGCTCTTTACAGTTGTACACTTTCCATATTTTATTATAATATGCAGCTTCTGTAGTCTTGGTCTTGCGAGTGCTTGAGTGCACTTTAGGCAAACGTTTTAGTTTGGAATTATTATTATTATTATTTTAACGATTACAAGGGTTATAATAAACCAAGAATTTGTGTTTCACTTTCAGATAATATGAGATTTAAAGAAACTTCTGACATCAGATGACGACAGTTATGAATGAACTTGTGTATCAACTTTTACAAATGATGGGCGTCTTTCAGATAAACAAATCAAACAAAGAAATGAAAGATGATCGCTGTGAACCTGCTTTAGATGCATACACCCCCACTCCACTATGACCTGAGATGTACGGCTCTATTACTATTTAACTAGCACCATTTTATGCACATTACTTCAGTTTCAGGGCAGCAACTGCTAGAAGTAGTTTAGTCAGGACAAGTTAATTTATTTGAAAAAAAATAGGAAAGAGAAATTCATACCCAAGGTTTCCCCGTCCACTCCAGGGTCCTGGCGTCAGACTGACATTGTGCGTTTGGTTGTTTCTCAAAACTTTCACCCTCACTGATCTCTGTTGGCCATCAAATGAATTTTTCAAAATCAAGGCATGCACCAACGTATTTGCCATATATTTTTATTTTTACATAAACCTTTTTGTTTCAGTTGTTCAATATAAAATAAAATAAAAAATAAATCTAAACAACATACACACATAAAAAAACTGGACAATAGCAAAATTTGTCAACAAACTTCCCATGGATGACTAACCCAAGGGAGATAATCTGCATGGCCTGAACTTCTAGATCATCATTCCTTCTCATGTTGAATTAATATTAAAGATTACATTACATGATTATTGCTTTAGGTCAATTAATATTAAAGACACAAACAAAGCAGCAAAACTTCACGGCATCAATCCAGAAAAATTAAAAATGCAACTCATCGCAAGGCATCAGATAATCCTTAAATAGCTATAAGCTTGCAAACTTAACAAAATTAAACGTTGGACTCGACCACATTATTATAAAAAAATTTATTTGCACACTTACAAGTCACATACTTTGGAAACAACTCACAGATCTATGAATGTGAGAGCAAGTCAAACCAGAATGGGTTGTATTTTATCAGTTTATCAATGACATAAAAGAAGTCTGACGTCAGACCATTACGACACACTGGATATGTGAACCACCCACACTCACTTCTCCCTAAAATAAACCCCACACAAATCCAAATTCTCTATCTTACTGGAAACTTTATTCATTTAAAAAACTAAGCTCAAATAAATGTCACCTTAGTCACTTACATTCGCACCACAACAGACAGCAGTTTGATCCCACCACACAATTTTTCGGTCAAGGTTCAAACGCTAATGCTAACACTCGCCAATAGGTTTTCCAGAAATATGAACAAGGACCTAATGGTTTAAAATGTTAATCAATTGTCACCACGCACGATGCAGCAGATTCAAAGCAAATGCTACCAAATTCACACAGAATATAATAACTTAAAATATCAATCAGCGTGAAACATTCTGCCAAATAAGCATGGTCCCAGCAAAGTAACAGATGGAATCAGAAGGTGGGTGTAGCATAGCAATGGAATTGACCTTCAGAGGCCTATGGTCTGACACAACTTACCCCCACACTGTGCTGTACCAGTTCCCCTATCTGTTGAATGTTACGGAAGTTGGAAACTGACACAGAGCCAAACTCCACCACTTCATCACCTGGTTCCAGACCCTGCAGCAGACAGCAAAGATGGAGTAGTTAAAAGATGATAGCTCAGGTGTTACATTGTTTATCTCGAAGCATGCATCAATGTTGAAACCCTGTTCAGATAAAACATTTCAAGTTGATGCGCAGTGTTTATTCATGATGCACAACAGTTTTGGAAAAACTGTGCATCACACGAAAGCCAAATCGTCAAAAGTTTTGTGCACAAAATCAAAGAGGAAATCCTAAAGCCAGCAATCATTTCTGTAGATTTCTGACCCCAAAAGGTCTTGTGACACAAGTGTTTTGTTTATTTTTAGCGTGTCATATAGTCATTTTATCAACAATAAATCCTAGAACATACACATGTGTGCTTTCTGACCCAATTTGGTATTAATGGAACTAAGGGCAAAGCCAGTAGAATGGTACCTTACTCAAAAGTTCATCCAGAATGAATTAAAACTCAAAAAGCATTGTTTCTCACAGCAGCAGCAGCAGGAGATCCATCGTCCACTCTGTCCACCTTGATGAAAGGTGTGCCCTGGACGGTGGAGGGAGTGGGGATGGATGTGACCTCCATTTCAGTCTCCCCTGACCCATCCTCCTTCTGCGCCCGGATTTCTGCGTGGATTGTGTAAAGCTCTTCCTCTATTTCCTTCATCACAGTAACGTGGTCTGTCTGCAGGCCTGAAAAAATAGTAAATATGAATATATAATAACCCATTCACCTTTATTATATAAGGTCTATACCATCAGAAGTAAAGTGCAGACCCTTCCCAAACCACCCTGCATTAGCAACTAGTACTGGCACACAAACAACGCTAAATCTAGATCCAATGCAACACTTAAGCAGTACCACCAGTTCTTCAGTGAGATTTCATTCACACACCCCTCCCCAACCATGTAAGGCTGAAAATAAATGTCCATCAGAGTAAATATAAAAAAAAATCGAACCAATTTCACACACAAACAAACAGAAGCTGAATCCTATCCTATCCTTTTCCGTAACTCAAAGGTCGTTGGGGCATCACAAATGATCATTTAACAAGCATACTCCATCTTTCTCTGTCCTCAGCAACTCTCATGGCTTCACTCCTTGTCAAGCCCGTCAATTCTCGATTGTTGTCCGCCAACCTCTCGTTCTGTCTTCCTCTTCTTCTGCCTCCTTGCACCATGCCTTGAAGGATGGTCTTTGCAAGGCCTAATGCTCTGGTGACGTGGCCATACCATCGGAGTTTCCATTTTGTCACCACTGTGAGCATGTCATTGTGTTGTCCAATGGCTTGTGTGATGGTCTGACTTTATCGTTCATGATGTGCTGAGTAAAAGAAATGCCCAGAAGTCTTCTGTAGCACCTCATCTCCATGCTTTGTATTCTTTGTTGTAAATCTGCTGTGCGGGTCAATGTTTTGCAAGCGTATAGGAAGATGGAGATGACAAGGGAGTGCAGCAGCCTTACCTTGGAATGTAGACTGATGGTCCTGTCTTTCCAAACGGGCTTCAACCTTGTCAGTATAGCAGTTGTTTATGTGATCCTGGAGAGGACTTCCTGTCGAGACCCATTGTCTGATACAATGGCTCCAAAATATTTGAAGCTATGCACTTTGTTGAGTGATTGGTCTTGGACTTTATGTCCATATTGATGCCATTGGTATTGTTGGTCATCATTTTGGTCTTCTTTGCACATATTTCCATTCCATAGGTTCTGGAGGTGGTGTCAAGCCTCTGTACCAGTTGTTCAAGTTCTTGTTTCTCTCCAGCCAATCCATCAATGTCATCCCCAAAACAGAGGTTGGAGATTGCTCTACTCTTATGCTGACTGCCTTCGTGATCTGCAAGGGCGTCTGAAATGATGCGCTCTAGGAAGATGTTAAAGAGTGTTGGAGAGAGTAGGCATCCTTGATGCACACTTGATGCATACCGATTGTTGTTCTGAACCAGTTCCTGATATGGCACTATTGTGGAGGCCTGCACTGGTAGACTTGTCATACAGGTGTTTGATGACTTCAATAATTTTAGGGCTGATGTTGTACACTCTCATGGTTGCCCACAGAGCTGCATGCCAGACTCTGTCAAACGCTTTCTTGAAGTCTACAAACACACGAAATAGATATTTGTGCTGTAGATATTTCTCGCAGATTATTTTGAGGTTGAAATTTATCTGTTCAGTGGTACTTCGCCCTGCCTTGAATCCTGCTTGTTCTTCATTACATTACATTACATGATTATTGCTTTAGGTCCAGCGGACTCTTCCGAGCCAAATCAGGACCAGACAACTTCGCTGAATGAGGACTCACCCCTGATCCGCATAAAAGATCTGCTGAAACAACCCTAGTGGTAAAACTGAAGGCACTCCACCAGCCGGTCACTTTACAATAAAGACATCCCATGCAGGGGATGCTGAGGCTATACTCTAATTTATCGAACTCCCATTTACAAAAACAAAATAGAATACAAACATCATTATAAAATATCAACAAAACACATACATATTATAAAATGCCTACATTGCTAAATAATAACATCCAGGGCTTCCAATGGTCTGAGATAAAAAAGGAGGAAAATGACCGAGTGACGAGGTCACGAGCGCACGACCCCAAACACTGTCACAACACTGTCTGCTATAAAAGAAACAATTTTATTAGTGAGAGTGAAGTAGAAGAAAGAAAATAAGTGATTTACAAAAGGTATGATGTAAGGTCTCACATGAATAGAGAATAATTAAGGCAAATATGGAATTTACCACATTTTAACGATCTTAATTGCTTCATATCTTAAAAGCAAAAACTGAAGAAAAAAAATGGAATGTTCAGCAAAAAGTGACTTACCAAAATCTGCAATTAGAAGATATTTTTCTTGTGCAGCTGACTTAGTTTAACCACAATGAATTCAGAATACAATACAGAATACAATCCTCACTAGCAAGTCACTCATGGTCTACTCTGTTAGTGTTACATAGAATGTTCATAATATTAAACTACTCCTACTAGTTCTGCTTTTACAAAAAATTATGGTCAAATGCATACACAGTTATGGTGATGAAAAATGGTTTTGCACCTTTTAGGCCATCAGTAGTAGGAAAGGCATTTGGCAGTGAAACAAGTCTAAATTTTCGCTTTTTAAAAATGTTTTTTTTTTTAATGAAATTTTTACCTCGGCAGTTTTCTACGGCGGAACTTTAAAATTTTTCGGCTGAAATTTTTTTTAAATGGCGGAAATTCGCCGAACGGCGGAAGATTGGAAGCCCTGAACATCATAGGAAGCCCTAGTGACCACCAGGCAGAAAGCGTCCAATATTCCCAAGCTGATCCAACAGACCTCACACAAATAAGGAGTTTTGTCCCGGAAGAGTTTTCAAGAAAAAAGGTAGGTGACTGGTCTAGCGAAGAAGATGATAATATAACACTAAACAGATTGATATAACAGAGTAAGAATGAGAAAGAACAAATGAGAAAGACAGCCACAGTGGGAATTTAAAGCACTAAATTTCCAGAAAGTGTGGATATTATTTATACTGAAACCCCTGGCATCCCAACAGGGGTAGGGGGGTGGGGAGGGCCTTGTTCTTCAGCTATAATTTGTTCAGCTTGAGTTTCAACCTGTTGAGGATTATTTTCTGGAAGACCTTGCTGGGATGCTAATGCGGTTGATGGTGCAGTAATTTTCACACTCCTGAAGGTTACCGTTTTTGGGAAGAGTGATGACAAGCGACTGGTCCATGGTGTAGGCTTCTCCCCACTCTGCTAGATCTTGTTACAGATAATGGTGAAGGCGTCAATCATGGCTTCTCCTCCTGCTTGAAGCAATTCCGCGGGTATGTTGTCCACTGCAGCCTTAACTTCTGCTTCGAGAATTGGGAGGATTTCTTCTTCTTCTCTGTTCTGGGAACATGCTAGAACTGACGGGTCTCCATTTGTGTGTGGTTGTAGAGGTCAGAGCAGTACTCTGTCCATCTATTTAAGACTTCTTGTTCTTCTGTAAGGCATATGCCAGACTTGCTTTGAATCGTGGAGACCTCAGGCTGTTTAACATTTGTCAGCCGCTTCACAGTCTGGTAGGCCTTCTTGCTGTGGTTCTTGTTCAGACTGTTCTGTTTCCTGGCATTGCTCTTCTATCTGTGCGCATGCCTTTTCAGATTTCATTGTTGATTTTTCGGTAGACATCAGCTCCCTGTAAGGTGTTCTTTTTCATTTTGATCTCTCTTTTTTTTTATCACAAAGGTCCAAAAGTTCAGGTGTGATCCACGGTTTCTTCTTTGGGCGGTACTTGCCAAGGATCTCAGTGGCAGCATCTGTCACAGCTGAGTTGAAGGGTGTGGTTATGGTGTTGACAGCTATTTCACCAACTCCCAAAATGAGCAGTGGTGAAAATTTCTCTCCAACTGTGGCTTGGAATATTTTTGCCACCTCCGGGTCTTGCCGTTTGTCCAGGTCAAACTTCATTCTGGTGTACTTTACTGTGTTTACTCTCTTCAAGTGGAGCCGGAAGGACGAAAGAAGTTGAATATATATATAAAATAATAATAGTAACTTGTATAGCGCACAACCAAACTTAAAGTTTGCTCCGAATGCTCATTCACATGCTTTGATACGCACTAAACATCAAACAGCAATTGGTGGTGCTGGTGGGTGTTGTGGTGGGTGTGACATAAATAACCAACATTATATACGTGTTACAATGGAAATCGAGAATAGCTGGTTTTAAAATGAAGCATAATAATAGCACCCCCAAAGCTCCATTTCCCACAACAGACCACTACCAAAATGGGGTGGGTGTGGGTTAGAAGGCGAGGTAGGGGGTGGAGGGAGAGAGATTTTAAAATATACCTAGAGGCATGATGATTTAGGAGTAGTCAAATCTTAATGAACAAATGTGTCTTCAGGTTTTTCTTAAAAGAATCGAGCGATTGCAAGTGACAGCGTTGTGCCGATAGAGAATTCCAAAGTATATAATACTCACACGCTATTTTATGGCGTGCATGTCGGACAGAGTAAACATCAATGTCAGCTCTTGGGTAGCCATCGGAGTCCACAAGAGGTTCATCCATTCCCACATTCTTTTGCTGAAAGAAAGGAAAGAATGAGATAAGAGGATTGAAAAACAGGAGTTAAATAACTAAGGAACACCTGGTCTAGCCACGAGCATCAACGGCGCATAGGGGGCACTGAGAATTTCAGTGCTTTTGCTTTTTGTTATTTGAGTAATTGTTAGATCCTCGGAGAGGATATGGAATGGAATCTCAAGGCAATTTCAATGTTTTCTAACACAACAAGGCTCCAGCATGCATTTTATCATGAAACTAACTTTTCTACTCTGACATTTTTTTCCATACAACCTTTCTTCACCATCAATATGTATGTGAGAATATTGCTGCCACTACAGTAAACACTGCTTGTGAGAAAATTGCTGCCACTACAGTAAACACTGCTTGTGAGAATATTGCTGCCACTACAGTAAAACACTGCTTGTGAGAATATTGCTGCCATCACAGTAAACACTGCTTGTGATGTAACGCTCTTCGCTATAGTTTCAATGACGTGAGCATGAAAAACGATGGTCCTGATTTGGCTCGGAAGAGCCAGCTGGACTGTCTTAAAGCAATAACCATGTAATGTAATGAAAAACGAAAGAAATTTCATACAGGAAAGATTGAATATGAAGGTAAATATGTGGAATTTAGTGTTAAAAAAGGCATGCTGAGAAATTGTTGTTAGAAAAAATCAAATTTTGCTGTGAAATTACATTCCATAGGTAAAAACCACTCTCATAGGATTTAACCAGCACTCCGTCACACTGTGAAGCTGAGAGTCTCTAAAGCTTTAAAAGGTACTCGGCAGGTCTTAGCTGTGTGGTTCTACGTACCTCACTAACTGTTGGCAGTGTTGCAGACGATGAACGCATGAAGTGAGAACGTGAAGCATAGGAAAGAGATAGCTCTTATAAATTATTAAATATGGCGCACTTACAAGCTCAGACACTGAGACAGCTTATCAAGGCACTGGCCATTAATATCTAGCAATCACACAATAGTTGACCGTTCGAAGTCAAGATTCGAACTCACGTCTTACTAAAATCGTGCGCTCTGACCACTGTCACTGAGCTATCCCTGCCGCCTAGAATGAGAATCAACACAAGTATACAACTAATACGTAATAGTTGATATACTTCTATTACTTGTGGAATCAACTATTTGTCTATTGTTTTCAAACGTTGGACCAAAAAAAAAAAAAAAAAAAAAGAAAGAAAGAAAAAGAAATAAGTATGAAGGCTAATTTATCATAATAAATTTTAGCCTACTAATATATGGTCTTACTGCTTCCAAAACTTCAGACAATTCTTTTAATTCACTCTCAATGTCGTCTCTCTTTTTCATGAGGCTTTTCATGTGCTCTGACGCAGCCATTTTGAAAACAGAGAAGTAAAGAGTGACGTCCCATGTGTAAATTAAAAATAATAATAATAATGAAAATAAATTTTAAAAAGTAAGTGAAAGTGGAGCTGTTAAGTAAAATAAATAAATAAATAATAATAATATTAATAATAATAACAATAATAATAATGATAAGCTAGTAGTTACAGTAGAAGTATTCTTTTTTTTTTTTGGTAAAGAAATAAAGACCACATAAGAAACAGGGGGGAGAGGGAGGGGGAGAGGGAGGGGGAGAGGGAGGGGGGAGGGGTCCAAATTCGAAAGTCCCCCCTCCTTCCCCCCCAGGCCCCCACTTGAGGGTCCTAAATTTATTTTTACATTAAATATTACGCCACCGCCATGCAATCTTGCTATTCACGTTGTTATATAAGTTTAGACTTATATATTTATTAAGTACATTATCTCATGTCATGATGTCGAATGTCAAAATGCAGGGGCCCCCAAAGAGGCCAAGCCAACGGGCACCCAAATCCCTAGCTACGCCACTGACACTGAGACTATACTTTAATTTATTGAACCCCAGTTTATCCTATTCTATCCCGTTTACAAAAAGAAAATAGAATATAATCATTATAAAATATCAACAAAACACATACATATATTAATTCCTATATTGCTAAATAATAATATAGGAAGCTCTATAGTGACCATTTGGCAGAAAGCGTCCAATATTCCCAAGCTGACCCAACAGACCTCTTACACAAATGAGGAGTTTTGGAAGAGTTTTCAAGAAAAAAGATAGGTGACTGGTCTACCGAAGAAGAAGATAATTATATAGTATATAGTAGATTCATAGATCAGAGTAATTAGAAAGAACAAAGGAGAAAGACAGCGACAGTGGGAATTTTAAGCACTAAATTTCCAGAAAGTGGGTATACTATTTACACAGAAACCCCCGCAGAACATACAAATACAATTGATCTAATTATATGCTTAGAAGTAGTTAACGTATCCGCAAAGTAAACATTATTAATTTCAGTTCAGTTATTCTCGAGATAATGCAAGAAGTGTGCTTTACACAAAAAAGTGAAACTGATCGACCAACCATTAACCGGACTGCTACTGAAGCATGGCGCATGATCTTAGCACCTGTATAGCAACGCGCAACAAAAATCGCTTTAGCCGTTTTTGAATTATTGAGGTAACAAAACGGGTTTAGCAACAAACTGACTCCAGTGACCTTGACCTTTGTAGTAGAGCAAATAGGCACAGGAGGTAGGCCACTCATTTAGGTACTGTTCCTATTAAGTTTGAGCTGCAACCGTCAAGCACCTCCAATTTGAAAAAAAAAGTATCTTCTTATTTAAAATGTATTAATTATAATTATCTATATTGCACAAAAACCGTTGAATATTCTTTTAAACAAAGCAAACAGACATCTCCAACGTCCCTCTAAGCACTTGTGTATGGTCTATGGCCAAAACTTGTCAATGTATATCTGTTTGTTGTTCCTAATAAAGTTGTCAATTGTGTTTTTTTGATAAAAGTTAATGGAGGGTAAGCGTCAGGGGCGAATGTGGCGGCCTGCTTTTTGAGGGATGAGGTGTCACCTGGCAAGAACTAGTCCCTAAACAATATTGTAAAAGAAGGTGAGGCGGACTTGTTCTCGTCACTCTTCAAGCTCTGGAAGGTCACGATCGTACTTTGTCGGGAGGCATGTGACAAAGCCATGAGAGGTAGTTCGGTAGTTGCTACAAATGATTCGCACTGCGTTTCGTTATACAGGCTCAATCCTGTCAATGTCCTGTTTCAAGTAGGGATCTTAGACAAATGCTCCGTGCTGGAGCGGTCCCACAAGGGCAAGTCAGACGTTGTGGTTGCATGAAGTAAGGGTAATCCGAGGGAGCAGTTGCCTTTCTTAATGATGTTGTTGATGTGTTCGGTCCATTTCAAAAAGTATGAACTTAACGTAGGGGTGTCGGATAGCGCAGTGGTTGGAGCACTCGCTACTACACCATCCAGTGCGGTTAGCATTTGGATTGATTGATTGATTGATTGATTGTTGCTTTAGGTCCAGCGGACTCCTCCGAGCCAAATCAGGACCGGAGCATTTGGATGGGTGACCGCAAAACGTGAAGCGACAAATAACAACGCCCCCAGTTGACTCAACTGTGACTGAGTACCTACTCTCTTAAGGGTGGGGAAGGTAAAGCAGCGAGGGAGAGAGATGGGCATCACCCTCATTACGCTGGCCCAAGATAAGTGTGATCTTCAACATCACGCTCCCCTACGGCCACAAGGCTATGGGACCACCTTTATCACCTTTTTATGAACTTAATCCCCCATTTGTTTGCTTACACTTCCAGGTTCTTCAGGTCATCTTGTAGAGTGTGGTGATTGTTTAAGTCAGCTGTCTCCCTGTATACTCAAGCAGTCAGTTGTCGTTGCTCCAGCAGTGGAGATTGTTATGGGAGATATATTTGCTGCGTTTTGTTCTAAAGGGGGGAGAGGGTGAGG
This sequence comes from Oncomelania hupensis, assembly GCA_036898135.1. Lineage (NCBI taxonomy): Eukaryota > Metazoa > Mollusca > Gastropoda > Littorinimorpha > Pomatiopsidae > Oncomelania > Oncomelania hupensis. The sequence goes on from JBAHVR010000320.1 coordinate 169,129, forward strand.
AGGAGGGTGGAGTTAGAGATGTGAATTTGTGAAGACTGATTTGAACTGCAGCAGTAGGATACTGACTTTGGATTTTCTGTCGCTTCTGAAGTTGCCATTTTCTAAGAATGTTGTCTAACAGAACATGAGCTTTGACGAAGCGCCAAAGTGGCATAATGTCGTTCTTGGAATAAATAACATTCCTAACTTTAATCCTTGTCACAGCAGCAAGCTGCACTCATAACATTTTTAATACACGTTAAAGTAGTATGTAACAATATCGTATCAGATAATGTACTTCATCTAGAAAGTTCAAAAGCTAACGATACTCTACTTTCGTTCTTGCAGCGAAATTATTATATTAGGTATTGTATTATTTTATTTATGTAGTCATTTGAATATCTAATCACATGAGTAATGCTATACAACATAGTACAAAGAAATACAATAGCAAACAAACTAGTAACTTGGTTTAAAAAAGGGTTTCTTTATTGGTCTATTTTCGAACAGTGCAATGCCAAGTAGAGTTATTACGTATTATTGATTACTGTTTACAAAGAAATTTTTTTTGTCACCTCATTGATGCAAAATGTGCAATTTTGTGCTATGAATATTTATTTTTATGCATTTGTTGACGTTAATTTTTTGTGAAAGTACATGTATGCACATTGTTGCGAAGAGTCTTGGGAGGGCACTGTCTCAGTTGATCCCATTTTGTATCTGCAGTACACAGGAGTGCTACCGCGTTGTTAACGATGATCCGCTACCTCTGCTATCGAGAATGATGATGATGATTCCCCTTTGTAATGTGCATGTCTCCATCCCTTGTCCAATGCTCAGTGCGCAGGCCGGGGGTGGAGGGAAGTGACCTTGTGCGTGCTGGGTGTATTTGAGTAGCCGGCATTCACCCGTCTAGGACATGGATCCATGAAATGGAATGCGTACGTACAGATTAGACCTCGGTTTATACTCTCATCCGAAGAAGTACTAGGAGCGCAGAACCTTATATATATATATATATATATATATATATATATATATATATATATATATATATATATATATATATTTCCCCACTATATTGTTGTATAATGCCCCTTTGTTCTCAGTCAGAAAAGGAAGTTTTTAAAGCTTTGACTGTGGCAGTAATAATAGGTTTTATACTCTTATTATAAGTAGACAAGTAGCACCCATAGGTTATTTTTCTTACATGCACCAACTACAAGCACAAGTAATAACCATGCGTGTCTAATAGTGGTGTACTAATACTGTTTTTACATCATAATAACATCTGATTGAACGATGAATTAGTCATTACACCCTGCTCCAGGGATAAAATAAATTTGTAAAAGAAACACATGACCCACCTCCTTTCTTTCCTCACAGGACCAGTTGTAAAAGGACCTACACAAAAAGTGTGTGCAAAACAGGCCTACAGGTCATGTTTTAACACTGTTGTCCCACCGCCATAGCTCAGAGGAAGAGCCTTTGCCTGGTTCACCCATGACCCAGGCTCCAATCCTGAGGTGGGCAAGATTGTAAAAGTGGCCACATGCCATTGTCCATCTTAGCAGAATGATGGCTCTGGTGGTTCAGCGTTGACTTAGGTCACCTACGTCCCTGTCCCCTCTTCCCTGGGCCTGTTACCTCCGTTTACTGTATCGCCAGTGATGGGTGTAGACATTAAACTTCAGTGATCATTCACTGTTCAGTTTTCAATGTGTTATTGATGTAATAATATTTATACAATATTTTTTCATAAACAAACGCGGTTCAAACAGCAATTCTCATGCATTCACAAACTAAAAAAGAAAAATCATTACGATAAAAAATGAACAAAAAACCCCAGAGAAATATCAAAGAGAAAATTATGTAGCTATAAATGGTATTATAGTAACTGACATCTCTTGTAGCAATGAAAAATTTGTTTCAAACTATTAATAAAGTATGTTGGTTGTTTATTTATTTATTCTTTCAACAATGAACTTTGTTGTAAGATAAAGCATTCCCAGGTAAGTCTGGCAACACAATAAGGTGTGAATGCATGTATGTACACAATATAAACATTAAATGTTCTTTTAACTTCCTCACTATAATTACTATAATTCTCTTTGTGCGAAAGCAAACTTATCTGATAGTTCACTGTACATAGTCCAAGGATTAAACATAAATAAAACATCCAAAATTAAAACAAATGAAACATCCGAATTACGGCTCCATTATATTTAATGCACTCACAAACATATTTATATAAATAACTGTGGTAATTTGTTTATTTGTGTAACATTTGACAGGATGTGTAACAAGTACATCAAAATTTGAAGATAAATTAAAATAGGAAGCATAGCATAACATTATTTTGGTACTTAATAATAATAATAAAAGTAAATAACAACAGGCAATTTATACAGCGCTTTCCAAAATCACAAAGCGCTTTACACAAACAAATGTAAACACAACATGCGTACATTGGTCAATAACACGCAACCACATACACATCCCAACACCAAAAATAACTAACAACACTCACTCATGGCGCCTAAGAAAAGGCCTCTCTACATGTAAAAAGATGCGTCTTCAAGTTCATTTTAAAAGACGCTAGTGAAGGACTGTGATGGACGGACCGAGGTAGCGAGTTCCAGGTCTGAACGGAGAAGAAACTGAAAGCTCTACCACCATGTCTCACCCTGTAAAGTGAAGAATGAAAAATCTGAAGCAGTTTGGGGATCTAGAGTAAACTACATATATATATATATATCCAATCTTTGACAATTGCCAGTCTGTCTCAACAAAGAATAAACAAGCTGTGATAGTTTGAAAATCATTATTTAAAATAAAAGCAGGATTGAAATTATCTCATCTTCACTGTGCTTGTTCTAATTTGTCTTGCTGTGTACATATGGCATGAAGTTCAGTCCCATAACAGAACGCAACTCTTACAATTCTTCGCTTCAAACTATGTTCTCAGTCTCAAAATGAGTTCAGATCCCCATAAAAACACCTCCGCTGAGTTCATACATGCTTAATCAATAGACAAAGAAAAATATTACAAGGAATTAAGCGGAAAAAACATAAATTAGGTGATAGATCTATGCCCAAACACTATGTTACGTTTGAGACGCGCACGATAGATCCGATAGTTTTGTTTTGCAAAGCATGCAATAACAGAGTGTATTTACCTTTGATTTGATTTTGCGTTGTTGTTAGAAGAAGCTTAGTATAATGTTGATAATTTTCGTTGATCAATATTATGGGAGAATCTTCTAGAATTACTTGTTTACTATCGATCGAAGCGTATAAATAAATCTAGTGGTAGCTACGAGATTCTTCTAACCTAAACAAAGTTATATGACGCAAGTCAGTGCATAGTCCTGGTGACGAATTTTATTCTGATTGGCTGATATTGCGTCAAGCTAGAATGTTCAAATAATCTCTCGATTATAGAAAAACTATATAGGTGCTGAACTGTGTCTGAAAAAGGGGAAAATGTAAAAAGCTATTGAGTGATTGTATACAGTTGTTGATGTACGCTGAATAAAGTTGGAAAACTTCATATGACAACCCCTGCCTTGTTGCTGAGTGAACAGGTTGCGTGGATAAACGAATCTGAGTTACACTTATCAGGATTCAAGCATCAGGGCTGAATCAACTACTGATAAAAAAAACCAATAGTGTAACACACTGAAAACAAAATTAGAAATTCCTTTGTTTACTTTTCTAAAAGTGCTCACATTCAGGATAATTTCTCAAATGAAACAAGTGAAAACGTTAATATTTAAAGAACACAAATTAAAAATACAGGCTAAGCACAACAGAGGAATTATCTGTAAACCAAAAATGTATCCAAGACAAATAAATCACTCTATTGGTAGAGAAAAACTACTGTAATAAACCAGCTGTACGTGCCTTCTGTAAAGTTCATCATTATGTGACATAGGATTTTTTTCCATTCAACAGCCAACCCACACCATGTTACATTATCTAACACTATACCATAACAAATACCCAATAGTAACAGTTTGATACTAATTCAGTTACTGTATCAAAACAAAAACACAACTATACCTGTCCTGAAAGCCACACAAGGATACAAAATGTAGAGTAATGCAGCTACACTGGCGTAATCTAATAGTAATACACATAGTTCTTCATCCAACACATGTGTACGCAAACGCTTACATTCTCAAGTCCTCAGTTTTAAGTGAAAAATAAAATTAACTTACTAGTTGCTTTTTCACCAAATATTTAAGCTCTAAACGCTTTTTTATCTGAATATAAAATTATCTCACCTCCTTATAGTCATTGCATTACACTCTGTTTTCTTATTCGCCTAATACATGCTCCTTGTAGCATTGATTTCATATTTTCTTCTTGTATGTGTATCACTGTACGAGTCAAAAACCATATTATTTCTTCTTTTTCTTTTTCAGATTGGAGCAGTCCGTCACAGCACTGCCGGAGGAGAACTTCTGGGGCAAAACCAACTGTCCTGTCAGTGTAGGGTACCGGCCGGAGAAAGAATTTGAGAAGAGTGGCTGTTTTAACATGGCTGCTAACTGCTGTTTCTTTTGCTTCAGGTTTTTCTCCTGCTGCTTACGTTGTCCATCCTCATCACCGACAAGCAGACCATCGTCAATCACCAGGTCGGCCTCTTTGGCAGCACGCAATATCCAGTTGTTGTGGACCCTGTCTTTGCGCAGCCTGTAGTCCTCTTTGTCCACCAGTGTAGCTAGTTTAACATGCGCTTTCAGGATCTCTATGGCGCTTCTGTCCACAGGGAAGGCAGGCAATTCTTCCCCTTCCTTCAGCTTCAGGATGTTGCGGTACATCTTGATCTCTTCAGGGGAGATAAGCACAACGCTCAGCCCTACCCTGGCAGCCCTTGCTGTGCGACCACTGCGATGGATGTACTTCTCCACGGTGAAAGGGACCTGGTAGTGTACCACATGGTCCACACCGCGGATGTCCAGTCCTCTGGCAGCAACGTCCGTGGCCAGCAACAGGCTGGGGGAATTGTTGGCGAAGTTGTCCAGGTTTTTCAGTCGCTGCGGCTGCTTCATGTCGCTGTGCAGGGGCATGGGGTTACAGTCCAACAGCTTGAAGACGGACACCAGGCGACGAATGCAGTCCTTGCTGTTACAGAAGACCAGCGTGCGGCCACCGTACTTCTTCAGCAGGTAGTACAGGTACATATCTTTCTCCGTACTCTGGCAGGAAATGCTGGCCTCTGTCAAGGTGTCTGCTGTCCCTTCTTTCCTGGACAGGTCAATGCGCTTGGGTTTGCCCTGGATGCCTAGCTCTGATACCAAGTCCTGCAGCTTCTGCTGGACATCCTTGATGTCAGACTTGTGCATCTTGGTCAACAGGCGTTGTGGCTTGGAGTGGTCCAGCATCAGTGTGGCAGAGAAAATGTAATGCTGTCGCTTCTTCTTCTTATCGGCATTCAGACGAGTGATAATGCTGTGTACTTCCTCAAAGTGATTGGTCTCTGTCAGACGGTCGGCCTCGTCAAGAACAAACTGCTGCACGCTGTGCAGGTGCTTTAAGTGTTCGTCCTGGCCTGCCTGGATCAGCTCCCACAGGCGTCCAGGAGTGGCCACGATGATGTGAGGCTTGCGCTGCAACAGACGATGCTGCTTCTCCACCGCCATCTGACCCACAATGGCCATGAGCCTGATGCTGGTGAAGCGAGCAGCCGACTTCAAGTGCTTGAGCACCTGCATGGCCAGCTCTCTGGTGGGCTCCAAGATCACTGCCACAGGTCCTTCAGGGTTATTACAGACGCTCCACTGGTTGAGGATGAACTGGAGAATTGGGAGACCAAAGGCCAAGGTTTTACCACTGCCTGTCTGAGCTGCACCAATAATGTCAAGTCTGTGCAGGATAGCAGGGGGCAATGCCATGGCCTGGATAGGTGTTGGTTCAGTGAAACCTTCCTGTTGTAATGCGCGCAGCAACTCTCCTGACAAATTCATTCCCTTCCACTCCTCCATATCTCCCAGCTTTTTGCCACTTTCTTCTTTGGAATCAGCTTCTTCCTCATTGTTTTCAACTTTGTTATCCATATTTCCCTCACAGCTTTCATCCCAATCTTTATGCTCCTCTTCCATTTTCACTACATCTTCGTTTCCATCCTCCTCTTCAAGCTCCTCAGTTGATCCCAACATTTCGTCCACTGCCTCCACTTTCACATGATCAACGTTGGTTTGCTTTTGCTTGTTCTTTTGGCTTCTCCTTCTTTTCTTCTTTTTCTTTCCTTTGTCTGCATAGTCTGCTGTTGATTGATCCTTACCCACACTGACCACTTCGCTGGTTTGACCTGCAAGACCAGCATCTACAACGCTTTCACTCTTAGCGGTGGTTTTCTTCTTCTTCCTCTTCTTCTTTTTCTTGTTGGCATCGACCACAGTGTGTTGAGGCGTATCTGCTATTTCATCCACTTTCTTCTTCTTCGCCTGTGGTGCACCATTATCAGCACTAGACAGTGTCTTCCTCTTCTTTTTCCTGCTGCTATCTGCATTGTGGCCTTGCTCAGGGCTGGTCCCCTGCTGGGCATTCTGCTTTTCCCTGGAACGAGCTGCCACCAGAGGCTTTTCTACAAACTCATAGTCCTCAAGTTCTTGAATCTCGATGAGGTCTGCAAAGTCATCGGTCTCTGGAACTTTGACAGTTTTCCACGCTGACTTGGTCTTCAGGTGAAACATCTTATGCTGTGCCATCTTCAGCTTCAGCCTTCAGTAGGTCCAGCACTGTTGTGCAGGTCTCCTCAGGTGGATGTGAGTTGGCTGCAAACACACAAACATAAAGTCAAGGGCTTTCACCATAGCATCAAAATCTATCCAAATTCATTAAGTATTACAGAATATCTTTATAATAGCGCATTGCCACACAGGCAGTATCAGTCTACATGCACACTAACTTCTGAGCTAGCTACCTCTATTTTGCAGAATGACCAAGTAAAACGATCTTTCAACTGATCTGTTGGAGGGCACTGTGCAATTGTAAGTGACGTAAGATTGTTACATTTTCTATAATATTAGTTTAAGGGACCCATTTTTACCACACCCCTTGACAGATCCTTTAAACATTTACAGTGAGTGTTGCCCCACTAAAAAAGCGCATACAATGAAAATTAACTCTTTCAAAAGTATATTTATTTAAAATTGTTATTCGGTCCTCTGTTTATGCTTATGTGTTTTCTTTGTTTGTAAGTTTTGAGCATATAAATAATAATTATTAATAATAATAAATGTGCTTGCTGTATTTGTGTGTGTTTGCACATCTATACCAACATACATGCTTACACACTCTCACATCTATCCCTCAAACATGTGGTGTAAAGGCAGGGATATTGCTATAGTATAAGAGGATGACAATGTCACTAATGTTAATTTTGAAATTTTATATTGACTACATCTAATATCATTATTGAAGGGAGACCTAAGAAATCAGAGTACAGGTCTGGATAAAACCCTCAGTGACTAGAATAGTCTTGTACCTAAATCACACACATTCACCCTTTGCGGGAATCAAACTTGCACTCTTTGGAATAGGAATCTGGTGACTAATCAACTGAGCTACAGATCATGAGTATAGCAAAATTCAATATAATCGTTCCACCCGTTCTCGAGATCTGAGCAAAACATGTTTAGCGACAAATTGACTACAGTGGCGACCGTTGCGATAGAGCAAATATGGCATGGGAGGCAGGCCACTAACCTCGGTAATGTTCCTATGAACTTTGGTGAAAATCCAAGTGGACTGATCTACTGACAGACTGCTGACAGAGAGACATTTGGTTCGTTCAGATTCCTTCCACTATTTCAAAGTATTTCCAGAGAAGTCAGGTGTGGTGTTGAGGTTGGGTGTGTGTGTGGTGGTGGTGGTGTGGAGGATTGTCATGAGCTGATCAGTAAGTAGCTGACATACCACTGAAGCTCTGTGGCAAGAACGATTTGTGCCAAATGTTTAGGTTCTTAACAGAATCAACTTCCACTTGTTTCAGCTTCTTGTGCTGTTTTGTGATGTCTGCAACAAAACAATATGAGCATTTAAGATCAGCATGTAATACTCCAAAGTCCAATATGAACATAATTAAATCCAAATAATTAAGAGTTAAATAACTAACATACCATGCAAATATTATTTAATTGTCCACATATTAAATTGGCAGCGAGTGTTGTGGCCGCATGTTCTAAGGCGGGACTAACTTGCATTGTCCACAAGCTAGAACAGTAGAAGCCAATGGCGCCAGGCAGGTGTAGAATCAATCCTGCCTCTCTGCCTTATGTTTCTCTGAATGAGTGAATCTTATTAACTTTTGACTCAAGCAACGTCTCGGGAGGGGGGGGGGGGGAGGTTCTTCGGTACTCAGGTTTGTTCCTCTAGCAAAATTTCAAAAACACAGCCCAGAATTTCCTGATAAAAAGTGACAATAAAGTGTCATAAATCAAGTCATAATTAATTCACTTCAAGTGTTCAAGTGGCTGTTTTATAAGTTATTATTTCCTCGCGACTCGAGTCAACCACAGGCTGTGTCACCTGTGAAGTCTCGTCTTTCGTAGGTCTCAATTATATACTATACATAAAAGGCGTTTTATTCCTTCACTTCCGTGTGAGCGACTGACCTCCAAAAACGCCTTTCCTACCTTTTGTGTATAATAGTATAGTATGTAATAGATGCCTACGAAAGACGAGACTTCATGGTCTGTGAGTTAACCAACTAATCTATAATTTGTAGTACAAACGTCTCTTTTGCAAAATCTTAGCTCATTGAAGAGTTTTTATGGTAACATAGCATAGCATAGCAAATACGGCATGCAGGCTAAAAAGCCTTTGGCCCTCATAATTGATCTTAATGAGGGTCCCAAGACCCACCCCCTTGCATCGGTGCCTACCATTACCAATTTAGATTTTTTGTTGCCTCCAAATTGGTGGAGTAGATGCTATCCTTAAATAATTTGTCCAGACTATTCTTGAACACATTGATTAAGTGATCCAGCATCCACAGCCTCGGCAGTCAGGTTATTCCAAGGGGTTACCACTCTATTAGTCTAATTAGTAAAATACTTGTTAAATTTGCGAGTATTATTAAAAGTTTTAGTAAGTTTAAATTTGTGACCTCGTGTTAAACCAACATCATTAAAATTTAAAAGAGAACAAGTGGTTAAAGGATCATACAATTTGAATTTGTGCACAATTTTAAAAATTTCGATTAAATCACCACGCTCTCTCCTATATAATTCTAAACTGGGTAACCTCAGTGACTTCAGTCTCTCCTCATAGGAGAGTCCCGACATTCCACAAATCTTCCTGGTGAATCTGCGCTGGACACCTTCGATCAAGTCAACATGCCTCCTTAAATATGGTCACCAGACGGGGTTAGCATACTCCAAGATGGGACGTATAAGGACCTTAAAGAGGGGGACCATTATATCCTTGGATTTGTTACTTATAGTTCTTACAAGCAGGGCTGATATTTTGTTGGCTTTCTTAACAGTACTCTCAATGTGATTCTCAAAGCTGAGCTCTGTATCCACTATCACTCCAAGATCCCTCTCGGCACCAGTCGTCTCAATCTTACACCTTTCTTTCCCATCATTCATAAAGTACTCATGCTGAGGATTATTTTTGCCCAAATGCAACACCTTACATTTTTCACTGTTAAATTTAAGTAGCCATGTTTCTGTCCATTCAACCAATTTGTCAATGCATTGCTGCAGTCTCTCCTTAGACTCCTCACTTTCATCAACTTAGAACTGCATATGCCTTTGTGTCATCAGCAAATATCTTTATATCACACTCTACATTCTCTGGCATGTCATATATAAATAATGTCAGCCCCAACACGCTCCCCTGAGGGACACCGCTTGTAACACTTATTTTGTCAGAGCTGTTACCGTTAACAGTCACGTACTGGGTCCTGTCAGTCAGGAAACTCCTTATCCATGCAAGTGGGCTGCCACTTATGCCATAACCTTTTAGTTTCTGTAAAAGTCTGAGATGTGGAACAGTATCGAATGCCTTCCTAAGGTCAAGATATACAGCGTCGACTGGGTGGCCTTCATCCAAGGAGAACATCCACTCATTTATTGTCACCAGCAGCTAAGTGACACATGACCTACCCCTGGAGAAGCCAAACTGGTCATCATGTAGAAGGTCATTCTCGACAAGGTGAGAGCACAGTGCATCTCTAATGAATCCCTCAAATACCTTACAGACAACCGAGGTGAGGCTAACAGGGCGATAATTACGAAGAACTTTTGTCTCCCTTCTTATAGATTGGTTTAAGTTCCTCTGCTTCCTTCCACTCATCGGGTATCATGCCATCCCTCATTGTTCTATCAAAAAGTAACTTGAGAGGCAAAGCCAATTCATTCGCTTATTCTTTCAGCACCCGAGGATTAATTTCATCTGGTCCTGGTGACTTGCTAATTTTCAACTGCAACAGGGCCTTACTCATCTGGTCTTCACTAACATTAATGGCATCCAGTTTTAGATTCATGTCACAGTCAAAGTTCGGCACATTTTCTTCAACTTCCAGTGTAAAGTTAAAACACACTAGCAAAAAACTCATTTAGGCCATTAGGGTACCTGCTTTCTCTAGGTCTGTCTTTGTCAGTGTGCCGTCGCACTTTAATAGATATAATAACGAATTCTTTACCCAATAAAAGGCTCGAAATGTAGTGTAGTCGCAACAAAGGCTTAGATATCCTGCCTCATTTGTTTATCAGTCCAGCCGAATGAATAAAGCACATGTTCCTTACGCCACACGAAAGGAAAACGGAAATGCTGTAACGGAAATGTTTGTTTACCAGAATTAAGTTAAAATAATCATAGAGTCAGACCAACAGCACCAGAAACAAACTAGAAAAGAATAAAACATCTCAAGCATTGTTTGAAATATTATATAGTTTACATCTGCAAAAATATTAATCAAATAAACGCGTTACACTGCAAAGATTACGTTGTGTATTTATTGTACCGCTACTGAAAGTTATGTCCCTTCTTACTGCGTTCTGCTTTGATTTTCATTTATAAGACATTTTTGAGTAATCATTTATTTTTTCCTTCTGATTTCTAATTTTTAATTTCTTACGTAAAAATACGTTCTACATACTTAAAGACAACTATACAAACATAAAAACAATAAATTTTTGTAATTTTTATCTGTTTTGATATTTTCTGATGAAACAAAACATCGTGAATTCTAATATAATAATACCTCCCCAAATTGCTTTCTGCTGTTTATGCGCTGTGGCACACAAAACTAGCTGCAGGAGTTGAATAGACGAATAGACGTTCAGTTACTGCGTTCATCGGAACAAGTGCACATTAAAAAAATTTTAGACCGCAACCATGGCTGCTCAAGTCAACGGTAAAGAGGATGACAACAAAAAACGACCAGGTTGGTGGATTTGTTTTTGTTTACATTCATTAGTTAAGCCACATCAATGATCAGCTGTTTAAGTGTGTTGGATTTTGCTGCCTTAGCTTTTATTTTAAAACTTTGGCAAGGTCAAGTACATTGGAATTCTTCGCAGATCTTGTTAAGGAAAGAATGCTGATTGTTGCAATCTTAAAATATTACAGCAGGAAATGATTCAGTGTGCTTATTCAGCGATTGTAGTTGCTGGCTCCCCACCCCCACCCCTCCTATCCTCTCCACACAAAAAAGAAAAAATAAAGGGGGGGGGGGTGGGGGGAAGGGGGGGGGGAAGGGGCGGGGAGAAGGGAGTGTACGGTGATGGTGGTGAGAATTTTGACACAATATTCATGATATTGCATAATCATAAGGTAGATATCCACAAGTACGGACATTTTTTTTCAACTCGTAGTTTCAATCTATTCAAGTCCATTACTTCAACTTGATTGCAACTGCTGGTAGCCTGATAGATGCCCTTGAGATCACACAGACACAGTCAGCATAGGGGGTAGAGCAGTCTCCAAACTCCATTTTGCGGATGGCGGAGATGGATCTGGAGAAGAACAAGAACCTGAACAGCTGGTACAGAGGCTTGGCACCACATCCAGAGCCTTTTGAATGGAAATAAGAGAAGATCAAAATGCTGACCAACAACACCAATTGCATCAACATGGACATCAAAGTCCAAGGCCAATCCCTCAGCATAGTGCATAGCTTCAAATATTTAGGAACCATTGTTTCAGGCTATGCGTCCTGACAGGAAGTCCTCTCCAGGATTGCTCAAACAACTGCTGCGCTGACAACGTTGAAGCCCATTTGGAAAGACAGGACCATCAGTGTACACTCAAAGTAAGGCTGCTACGCTCTCTTTTCATCTCCATCTTCCTATGCTTGCGAAACATGAATCCTCACAGCAGAGATACAACGAAGAATACAAAGCATTGAGATGAGGTACTATAGAAAACTTCTGGACATTTCCTATACCCAGCACATCACCAATGATGAAGTCTGACAGACCATCACAAAAGCCAACAACACAATGACATGCTCACAGTGGTGAAGAAACGGAAACTCCGATGGTATAGTCACGTCACCATAGGTAGAAGAAGAGGGAGACAGAAAAAGAGGTGGGAGGACAACATTTGAGAATGGACTGGCTTGACACTGAATTAAGCCATGAGGGTTACTGACAAAGATGGCGTATGCTGGTTAAACGATTATCTGTGGTGCCCCGACGACTTTCAAGTTACGGGAAAGGATAGGAGATGTAGCCTGGTAACACAACTGATAGGGCGAGATCGCCAAGCTTTGAGTTCGACTGAAGAAAAATTGTGTGATAGCATCCTGTATTATTATTATTATTAACTGCACACATGAGTTATTACTGGAATTTTTGTATTGTCAAATTTTCCTTCATTGCTGGGAAGAATTCGGTCCCTAACTATTAAGTACAAGTTTTTAACCACAATCCACGAACCGGTGAAGATGAGTATACTAAATTGATGGTTATAGTATAATTGCAATACACCTGAAAAACAACAAGAAAATGGTAGGTCTATCACTTAGATGCTGGTATAGGAAAAAAAAGACGTCAATCTATCATGATGTTTGATAAGCGTATGTGTGTCTGCAATTGGGATCGAGGTGTCTGCATATGGGGACACTTACCCCATTATTCATTTTTGTATACATGTTTGTCAGTCGCTCAAGCCCCAATACATTTCACTGTCGACAGCATGTCCTTCTTCCAGTGAAAGGGTCTAAAAATATAAAATAGGTCCACTGCACTGTCTTGAGCACACAATGATAATATGGATGTTGGTGGAATGTAAGACCTCTCTCTACCAAAGTCTTTCATAGTTCTCTCTCTACCAAAGTCTTTCATACGAATCATAGTTCAAACACTGTGGGACAAGAATCATGATTGCTGCCACCTAGATCAGAGTTGTAATGCAGTTTAAGTTGCAATGACTTGCAAAGTGCAGCACTAACGTTATATTTTGTCACCATGTCAGAACAGTGGATGGCCTAGACTGCATGTGAATTTTGTGAGTTTACATGTTTATAACATCAATTATTATTATTAGTAGTAGTAAAAGAACAACAATGTGTGGATCCATCATGATCAGGCATAAATGTTTCATCATTTTGATTCTTACTATTTGACTAGTGTATAGAAACCAAGTATTTCGGCTTTATTTTATTTATCAGAAGATTGCAGTGATGATGTAGCTCCAACAGGTACTAACACACATTTTTTGTTGTTTGTACGTTTGCCAGCTGCATATCATATGTACACCTCTTGTTCTGTGATGCCCAAGTTTTAGTACTAGTACAATTTATGTTTATTTTTCTGTAAGAACTGTTTCTCCTTCTGTGTCAGTGTGTGTATTTACCGTATGTATGAAACTGTTCCTTGTTCATATTTGTTCTAATTAGTAATTGTTATGTTTGTTTAAATAATTACTTTTAGGTATGAATGATAGAAGGTTTATACTTTGTTTAATAATCTAGCAGCTTTTGAATTTCAACTGTATAGTACAATGTTTAACTAATATTGTTTGCACAGACAATTCAATTCAATATAACACATCTTTATTACCTTTCACAAGGAACTATGACAGGCACTTGATCACTAAAATAAACAAAAATGTAAAAAAAAACCCAAAAAAACCCAAACAAATTAAAGATAGTATATATTTGTTTAAAATCCCTACAACATATAGGATACGACAATGATTGCTGCCACTCTTGGAACTTTGGAACTTTGGAACTTTGTCCTTTTATTAACAAAATCACATATAATTAAATCATCAAACAAGGCTCATAGCCCAGGGGGCATTTTAGCCAAAAAAGGGGAAAAGGGGGGATGGGGAATTACATTAAAAAACAATGAACGGCACAAAAAAAGCTGCTCCATAGGTATCACAAGATAAACCTCTGAAATTTCAGACATCCGAGTAAAGTTTTATGTTGAGTCAACATGGAAAGAAAAATGTACAGCATTGCATGGTTCACAAAATAAGACAAAAGGGAATGCACAATATATAAATAGTGACATAACTCAAACTGCAATAAAGCGGCTTAAATTTAGCAACCTACTCTTTGATTATATTCGTCCAAACATGAAAATAGAAGTTTGACATAAAATTAAAAGAGAACTACTGGAAAAGTGAAAAAATAATCCCTATAAAACGGCTCAAATCAGACAATCTGCGTTTAGATTTAGAGTTCAATAACTGATTTAACTTATAGGCATTCGGGTGATTCCTGAAGTATTGAGGTATTAAAGAAAGTCTGTTAATAACCAACACAGAATTTGTACATCTAAACAGATAATGAAATTCATCACCTAGTTCATCCAGATCACACAGAGTACACATTCTATCTTCTCTCTGAATATTCAAATATCTAAGTGATTGAATTGGCAGTTTGTGACAGCTGAGCCTAAATTTCAATAAGTTTCTTCTCGATAGAGGTGACAAGGAAACTAAATAATCTTCAAAACAGAACGTACTCTTAAAAATTCTATACGTAATACAAGCATTATGAGCGAATACATCCTGATGCCAGGTTTGCAAGAACTGGTCTCTCAAGCGTTGTTTGACCATGGTCTTAAAACAATTCAAAGAGTATTTACAGCCGTTTAACCAAATGAAAGACAGACCAAGATCATTTAGCAGAGAGCGAACAGTACATAGCCAGGATAGTTTATACTCAGAGTTAAAAAATAAATAAGAGCATAGTCGAAACATAAGTACTGACATTCTAACAGAATCATTGCAACAATCAATACAAAGTTTATACCAGAAACAGAGTAGCCTGCATTTAGCATCTAAGGAAACAGGAAAACAGCCAACTTCACCTAAAACCATACAGGTCGGCGTACTAGTTTTAACATTAAGAATCAATTTCAAAAATTTTAGTTGTAATCGATCACATATTATCATTTTTTCATGGGCCCATACCTCGCAGTTATACAATAAAATCGGTTTTACACATTTATCAAAAAGATCTAACTGAATATCAAGGGGCAAATCCAGTTTTCTACATTTTTTTAAAAGCGCAAACATAGCACGTTCAGCTGATACACTCATGGATCTGATATTTTTTTGAAATTTGTTATTATATTGAAAAAGGGTACCCAGATATTTATATTCCCAAACAATTTCAAGAATTACATTTTTAAACTTAAAAACAGGCAACCTTCTAACTTTACCGCGGGAAAAAATCATCACTTTTGTTTTTGAAATATTTAAACACAATCCAAATTTTGTACAGTATAGATCTAAAATATCTAAGGCCTTCTGCATGTCTTCAGCAGACTCTGATAAAATGACAGTATCATCAGCATAGAGTAACAAAAACAAATGAAAATACTGTTCAATATCAGAAAAGCCGAGGCCATTCGCCAAATTCTGTGGCAATGATAACCCGTCGATATGTTCTGCAAGGAAAGACCTTAAATCATTCAAAAACAAAGAAAATAATACAGGTGACAGATTTTCTCCTTGCCTCACTCCAGCGTTACACGTAAAAAAAGTAGATGACAGACCATCATAGGTTCTAACACATGACTTGGCTTTTTCATACATATCTTTAATCACTGTCAAAACTCTTCCAGTAATACCAGTTTTAATTAGCTTCTCCCAAAGCATACTACGCTGTACATTGTCAAATGCTTTTTTATAATCAATAAACGTACAAAACAATTTTTTCCTTTGCTGCAAATAAATGTCAATTAAGCAATAAAGAGTAAAAACGTGGTCAGTGGTTGAATATCCTTTCCTAAAACCTGCTTGTTCATTGCCTAACAAATTATTTGAGTCTAGAAATATGTTAATCCTGTCATTAATTACGCTGGTGAAAAGTTTACCCATACAGCTAAGCACCGTTATACCTCTATAATTATCTACATTTAACCTATCCCCTTTACCTTTATACAACGGGCAAATTATGCCAACTGACCAGTCATCTGGAATTTTACCACTGCTTAAAACAAGATTAAACAACATTGTGATAGTATTTAACAACTTTGGAGAAGAAGCCTTTAAGAACTCGTTCAGAATATAATCAATACCACAAGCTTTATTATTTTTTAATTTTCTAATAGATTTTAACACCTCCTCTTGTGTAATATCAGCATTTAAACTATTATTATCAAATACGTGTGTTTCGGTGTCAAGGGGGTCTGTAGGATGTAGAATTTCATTCTCAGGGATGTTACCAATCTCTTCAAAATAATTAACAAAGTCATCGTGTGTAGGCATAGATACATTAGGTGGTTCATTATTCGAGCGCTCATTCAAAAACTTCCAATATGCTTTAGAATCTCTACACTTCATTGTACGTAAACTGGCATGCATATTTCTTCTATGTGCATTAAACTTCCTACAAACAGTGCTTTTGTATGCTTTGTACGCTTGTTTCCTCAATTCCCCCGAATTCTGATCGTGAACACGGGCATGCTTTCGTTTAGCGTTACGAAAAACTTTTCTTTTCAGCCTACATTCGCCATCAAACCACGGCATTTTTTTCTTCTTCTTCTTCGCCCTGTTATTGCTGATGTTTCTTAGCATGTCGGCATTACTGGCAGCAGACAATAAAATATCAGCAATTTCTTTGTTAATTTTATTAACATCGACTTGAGCTATATCCTGCCCACTGTGTAAGAGGTGCTCCAGCGTAAGCCTTACATCTTGAACACGCTCATCATCAATGCTGTCTATGAAAACATTCTGAGATTCTTTTTCCCATATTGGCTTGAAAGGTTTATTAACAGAATGGATATTAAGATCACTCACTAAGGGATTATCTTCAAACAAAAGATCATTAAAGGCTAATGTCAAAAATAAAGGGCTATGGACATCCGACAGACACTCATCAAAGTCGCCAACGGCAAACCTAGCAACGTGGGTAAACATGGCAGGGGAGGCAACCACATAATCAACTACGCTAACACCTTTGCAAGTAGGTCTACCTACACTAGCATCATCGCCGGCTCTACCATTGACGATCAATAAGTTCTGTGTAATACAGAAATCTATGAGAGAGTTGCCAAAATTGTTTACATTACTGTCCTGAGATACCCTAACTTTCTGGATACCGTAAACATCAATTAAATCGGCAGTACTGGCAATAAAATTATCCACTTCTTGTTTATCTTCTACAAAGTCCCTAACTGTACCCGTCCTAGCATTGAAGTCACCCAACATAACTACATTACAATCGTCATTCCAATTAGTCAGAGTATCAGCCAGTTCTTGAAAGGCGTTCCTGTTCACATAAACTGAATTTTCAGGGGGAATATAAACCACTACACATAAACATGTCTGGAGTACATTATTACGAGGAATAGATAATTCAAAGAATAAACCATCATCTGAAACCGAGTGCTGCACCAAGCGATAATATTTATCAAAGCCAGTTTGTATACTTTCCTTACAAGATTGATGCTCTACAACTTTAATATAATCTAACAACTCATGTTTAACTAAAAGAGCAATACCACCTGATTTCCTTTTAAAAGCCTTCCTATTCTTCATAAAGACAGAATACCCATCAATTGCTATATTGTCAAAGTTATCAAGTTTGGTTTCTGACAAACAAATAATATCAGCACTCCTTATCTGATTCTCTAAATCTGGAAACTTCAGCTTTGATATCAAACCACCAACATTCAAAGAAAGGAAGCGCAAAGAAGAGAGTGAGAAACTGGCATAACTTAGGTTTCCGCTGAAGGTTACACTGGGGTCGGCATTATCATTTATATCATCATCATTTAGATCATCATTATAATTGTTATTATTATCACCCTCATCATTAGCACTAATATCATCATTTTCATTATCTGTAGAATTATGACTGTCATTATTATCAATATTATTATCAGCATCATTGTTATTGTGACTGACATCAGAACAATCAATATCACAGAGATTGGAAATAGCATGTAAACCCAGATCACCACTAATCTTACTCGGAATGCAACTATCCAGGTCAAAATTATCACCAACATTTACAACGTTAGCAACACCATCATTACATTCATTATCATCAATGTTACAGACATCATTATCATCTCCACAAGTGATAACAGCATGCAACAAACCACATGATTCACAAACATCTTCAGGACCTTCAAAGACATCAGCAACATTAGAGTCAGAATTCGCTGAAGCAACAGTAACGCCTATCATAGGTGTACAAAGCAAAGAATCAAATGTACTGTCAGGTAAGTCAATCATTAAGTCATTCTCCACAGTAGTAAATGTATAAACATTGTTAGTAACAATTTCTTCAAATTGATCAACATCCAAAACAGGATCAAAGGCAAAAGCATTATTGACAACAATGTAAACATCAGGTGTTACTATAGTGTCAATATTATCATAATCAAAACCCAAACCGAGTTCATCTTTAAATTTATTATTTCCCACAGCATCAAAATGCAAAAAAGTATTAATTTTAGGAACCCTTGTATTTCCTGTAGGCAACTCAAGTTCGCTATCCTCATGAAACACATTATCCTCACCACCATCACTATCATCATCATATTCATCACCAATAATATGTCCACTAACCTTAATACTGCATGAAGATACAAGATCAACATTCCAGTTGGGATCAATGTTACTAATGTTAGTGTTACATTTACAATCATCACATTCATCCATCACATTGTTATGATGTTCACATTCATTCATCACACTGTCATGATGGGACCCAATAACCACGTCAACAGAGACATCCTTGCTACTACAACCATCAGCTTCAACATCACTATTATGCTCATATTTATAAATTACATTATATGAGATTTCACTGGATGTATTCAAAAACCTTTCAGTAACTGATGAGAAAACAGCATCAACGGATAATCTAGTAGTACATTTTGCATCAAAATCACTGTCAGCAGCATGTAATCTGCTAGTACACTTTGCACCATCAACATCAGCATGGAGTACATCCCCACAGTCACCACTGACACTAATATCAGTTCTCAAAACCATATAATTAATCTCAAGGTGGTCATCATGAACACGGTTTTTGTCTTTCACTATTCTATTTCTAGTATTTATACAGCCTGCTAGCGCATTAACACAAGGTTGGACATAGTTCAAAACATAAGAAGCTGTAGGCAACTTGGTGCCACCGTCGACTGTGTGGCAGACCATGCTGTCATGTGTCACAACAAAATCTGTATCAGAATTATCCTCACACTTATATTCATTGAAGTTATACTCAGTGGACATATCTTGATATATACAATTATTAATATCCACAGAATGAGTCATTTGTGTAAGAAGCATTTTTTGTTGATAGCTTTCATCATGATCATGTATTTCATCAAATTTGTTTATGTTTATATTTCTAATGTGATTCTTGGTCAGAGAAGGAGGTTTAAGGAGCTGTTCATAACAAATCAATGTTGTCATATCCACATTATCACTGCTGTTCTGCTCAATGAGCTTATCCACATGACTACAGTATAAATAACCTTCATTCTCCCAGCCATTAAGCTTTAAACTTTCACTTACATACACCTGACGCTGAGAAGAAGGCAAAGCAACACACCCCTCTGGGCACCGTTAGTTGCCACGGGAATAGGCAACCTCACCACCGCGCATCTGGGATGCTCCAGTAGTGCCTCGTTCACCAACCAGCTCTGCTAGGTGTCTCAGGCCCAAAGCTTCATAGTCGATGGTAGTCACTCCCAGCTTGAACAGGTCATCTGGCGTTTCAACGACTATTGGTCTGGGACGATCGTCAGGTGCCAGACCCGGTGGCGACTTCTTGGTGCAATAGATCCTTCCTTCAACCGTCCAGGCACTGTAGTTCAGCCTTTTGATGAACCCCAGCATTCTCGCACGTAGTGGAGTAATGTCATCATTGATGAATACCTTGTCATATCCATCTTTACCTTTCAGATTCTTTTTCACTTTCATCAATTCATTCCTCTTCCGCCTTGAGACAAACTTGACAAGAATAGGACGTGGACCCCTACCAGCTCTACCAGTGCGATGGGATGCAGCTATGTCCGCAACGTTGACGTCAACACCCGCATCCTTGAAGACACGGATGACTTTCTCCTCCACCTTCTCAGCTGTTTCCCCATCGTCATGCGGAATACCGAATATGCGCACCGACTCTCGACGTGAGTACTGCTGCAAACGGTCATTCTCGTAGGTCAATACCCTCATGGCGGTCAGAGTCTTCTCATAGACTGGCAGTGAAGAAGGTGGCTGTGGCGGACTAATAATAGACGCCACACGTGCTTCAAGCTCATCGAGCACCCCCTTCACTACTTCACCCACCACCACGGACATGGCAGTGGCAAGCACCGGTATCAGCCTGGATATTGGATCAGTCGGATCATCGTCATTAGTCTTGAAAATTGACAAGGCCTCGTTGACTTTGTTCACAATCGACTTTTGCACTTCTGCAATGTCACAACGATGCACAGAAACTTCTTCAAGTTCAACATCACTTGCAATTTCGTCTTCTCTAATACTTGAAGTGGACTTGGCTTTCTTAGAGTCCTTCCTTGTTGTAAAAGGTGAATTAAACAATGAACGTTTTGACTTTCCACGTACCTTGGACATTTCTGCAGAACAAAGTAGTACAGAAAACAAGAAAATGAGAGCGTTACACAGTCGACCTGTGGCAAACAGCACACCGCTTCACTTCAGTTCAGTTGTTCACAGTAGGCCTACTTAGCTGAAACCTTTTCACCTTGTTCAAAACACAATAATTCCAGATGCACATCAAATGTATCAATAAAACGATAACACACCTCCTCAAGAAACACCACGCACAGTTACAGCATCGACTGTGAGCATTAACACTCAAAATTTTCCAAGATTTACACTAAATCAGAGAGCTCATACAAAAAACACCCGCCATGACAGGGGCAGCTTACTCTCTCTATCTCTGGATCTGGTAGTCTTCTTCTTGATGTTGAGGGCCCACGATCAAGGCGTCGATCATTCTGGCTCCTATGGGTTGATGAGGGGGTTTGCGGTTTTACTATATTTTGTGTACTGTTGCAGACTGGTGCAGGTCTACCACAGCCTATAACTGTATAACTATAACTATACAACTATTTTCAAAAAGTATTTGCATAGTTCAATGCCATAGTTTGTAGCCACGTTGGTGTTTTCTGGCTGGTTGTATGGGGAGTGTTGGGGATGAGGGAAGGTGTTAGTGGAGAGTATCAGGAGCTGGAAGTTGGATGGGAGCAGGCTCTTGGCACAAACGTGCCAAGTGTATTAGCCTCTGCTACATCTTTTGGCAGATTGTTCCAGTCTCTGATGGTCCTTGGCAGGAAAGAACAGCCTCTATATTGTGTTCTTGTTGTGATGAGCCTAAACTGCTTGTCGTGACCTCGTCGCTGTCGAGAGGGGAGAGGGATGAGTTTTTGTTGAAGGCTGGGGCAGTGGGCTAGCCCATTGTTTATCTTAAACAGCATGGAGAGTCTGGCTAGTCGTCGTCTCTCTTCCAGTGTTGGCCAACCCAGCGTCTCCAGCATGTTGCTAACACTTGACGTGTTTCTGTAGCGGTTGAGAACAAAACGTGCTGCACGCCGCTGGACTGCCTCCAATCTGTCGATGTTCTTCTGGGTGTATGGGTCCCAGACGTTAGATGCGTATTCCAGGATTGGTTGTACAAAGGCTTTATAAGCCCTTTCCTTTACACTGGCATTACTAATCTTCAGGTTTCGTCTGAGGAACCCAAGGGTCTTGTTTGCTTTGTTGCATACATTGTCAATATGATCGTCCCATTTGATTTCTCTGTGAATTGTAACGCCTAAGTATTTAACTGAGGAAATTGGTTCCAGAACATGGCCGTGCAGTTGGTATGGGTGGTGTAGAGGGTTTCTGCTCCTGGTGACGGACAGAGTCTGGCACTTGGCAGGATGGAACTCCATGTCCCAGCTCTTCTCCCACTCAGCGAGGTGGAGGAGGTCCTGTTGTAGCCGGTCTTGGTCCAAGCTGTTGCAGATCGTCCTGTACACCGCCGTGTCATCAGCGAACAGTCTTGCCAGCGAGGACAGCTTCTCAGGCAGGTCATTGATGTACGCTAAGAACAAACAGGGACCCAGCACCGAGCCTTGAGGGACGCCGGATTTGACGCTGACGAAGGAGGAGCTTGCGCCATCCACCACCACTGCCTGGTACCGGTCGCTGAGGAAGCAAGAGATCCATGTTTTGGTTGTGCCCTTAATGCCGTAGCGCTGGAGCTTGTGTAACAGCAGGCTATGGTTGACACGGTCGAATGCCTTCGAGAAGTCCATCACAAGGACGTCAGTCTGCTTGCCGCCTTCCAGATTGGTCGTCAGGTCCTCCACAAACTCAAGGAGCTGGGTTTCACAGGATCTCTTGCCTCGGAATCCGTGTTGATTGTCGTTCAGTATGTTGTGGCTTTCGAAATGCTTCATAACTGCGCTGACGATAATGTGCTCCAACAGCTTACATACTACACTGGTGAGGGATACCGGCCTATAGTTGGCAGGATCATACTGCTCTCCTTTCTTATAGATTGGTGTAACATGCGCTGTTTTCCAGTCTGTTGGAACGATGCCTGTGGACAGTGATGACTGGAAGAGGATCGTCAATGCAGGAGCAAGTTCTTTGGCTAATTCTTTGAGTACTCTTGGTTTGATGTTGTCAGGGCCGCAGGCCTTGTATGGATTCAGGTTCTTAAGGAGTGTCAACACCCCGTTCTCAGTAATCTGGATGTCTTCTATGGTGGGGTAGGTTTTATCTGACATGTTGGTCTTCTGAAGATACTCAGCCTCTGTGTACACCTGTCCGTCGCCAAAGACCGACTGAAACTGCTGATTTAGGACCTCCGCCTGTGCTTTTGGGTCGGATGTTAACTGCCCATCTTTCCTAAGGGGGGCAACGCCAACATTTGACGACTTCTGGTGCTTAATGTAGCTCCAGAAGCGCTTGTTCTTAGCAGCCTGGGTTGGGGCGTCCTCCTCTGAGAAGATGCCGTTCAGGTAGTTCCAGTAGGATCTGCGCAGCAAGCGTTGGATGGCTCGGCGTAGCCGCAGGACCTCGGACTTCAGTTCGTCTGACCCAGTCTTCTTCATCCGCTTGTACTGACGGTCTCTCCTGTGGATGAGTCTTCGTATTTCCGCAGTAACCCATGGCTGGTTGGTCTTAGGTCTAATTGTCTTGTGGGGGATGTTTGTCTTGACTGCTTCAGTGATAGTTGTCTTGAACTTCAGCCACAGCTCTTCTGTCGTTGCAGTGCCCTGAGCCTCCCGCATGTTGGTGCTCAGCTCTGTCGCTGCCTTTCTCAGGCTATCCATATCTGCTTTCGCATAGATGGGGATCTCTCGTATAGCCTGCTTCCTTTTCGGCGCACTGACCTGGAACTCGCAATATGGGATGCAGTGATCTGATATCCCAGGGATGATCTCGACTCTTGGGATGAGCTGTGGACAGTTTGTAAGGAGCAGATCCAAAGTGTTTTCCCCTCTTGTAGGTTCTCTAACCATTTGTTCTAGTCCATTGTTGTTGATCATGTCCATGAAGTCAGAGTGTAAGAGGGGGTATGGAGACTTTGGCTTCATTACAGGGATCTTCCAGTCCCAGCCAGGAAAGTTGAAGTCTCCTCCTATGAGGAGAAACGCATTTTTTAGCTGCGATGCTCTCTGGAGCGACAGATCAAACTTCCTCAAGCTGGGTTCGTCTGCTGTATTCGGTCTGTAATAGGCACAGACATAAAGGGTACGTCTCCCTTTCAGTCTCACTTTCACCCAAAGAAGTTCGCAATCGTCAATTTCTAGCTCTGGAACAGCATAACAGTCCAGATGGCCGCGGATGGCAACAAGCACACCTCCCCCCACTCGGTCTTCTCTGTCTCTCCGGAAGGTCCTGTAGTTGTCTGGCAGAATCTCTGCATTGGCTATAGATGGATTCAGCCATGTTTCAGTACCCAAGATGATGTCGGGTTTTAAGCTGTCAATCAAGTTAGCTATCTCTGCTCTTTTTCCGCTTGCTGATTGGAAGTTCACATTCAGTACACGCAGTGGTCTATGTTTCCATTTGTCTTGTTGGCTGCAACGCGTTGGAGTGGAGCTGTGTGGTGGTTGAAAGCCCTGAGAGTCAGTTGGTGTAGCACAGGAAGGATTTAGGGAAAAATCTGGAAAGGTTGAGTCTGTCCGTGCACTATGGAGGTCAAACACGATTTGGCTGTTTGGACTACCGCAGACAGCGCAGTACCATGACATGCTAGAGTTCTCACCGAGCTGGTTGTAGTAGGCCGTGTCAATGCTTTGGCAGTGGCCGTGGAACCATTGCCCGCATTGTTCACATGCAACGCCCCTGTCATCCCACTGGACAGCAAGGTCACAAGTACCGCAGATCCACGATGATTGGGACTGGGAGCATGGGCGGGTGGGAGAGGTAACAGGGCCGCCACTCGTAGCGACAGTCGGACCAGGGTTGGGTTCAGGGGAGTAGGAATTTGACAGGAGGATGCCAGCCAGGTACAACAATACGAGCCTCTGGCGACTTATAGGCCTCCACCCAGGGCGAGATCGTGCCACACTACACAAAATGTCAACAAACACACAGTGGCCAACACCTGCTGTTCGGAAAACTGTCTTCTTACTGAAGTCTACATTGTCAGTTGAAATATTTCCGTCTGGTCTCTTCACATCACAAATTAAAAGTTTATTGACGAAGATCGCGGCCACAATGGCGAATAGTGTTATATTGTATGTAAACATACCTCCGGTGAGTGACAACAGTCCGAGAACACAAACAGCACACTGAAGCAGGCTGACATTCACATTTGCAAGATGTATTGTAGCAGATAGAAAAGATAAATGTATCACAGTTGGTTCGAAAGAGAAGTTTGTCACAGGGTGTGAGCACTTCGGAAAATTTCCATTTCAATTAAATAAATCTATTATCTAGGCTAGCACAGGAAGCGGTCAGCAAAATGGCGCCGGGTTTAATCAAGACACTCACAAAACTTCAAAGTCACATAACTGTATAAAATACAAAGTACAGTCACTGAAAACTAGCCCCTAACCCGTACTAATACCAATATAGGTTATATACCACAGTTTTTTCCTAGTAGGTGGACTATTATCATTAGAATCGAAGGAATCTTCTACAACACAGTTTCTGAGAAATTTCAAACACGTCTATCTATGCGCATGCGCAAACCCCCGTATTGGTAGTGGTACTGTTATTCACGTTGTATCAGGAATTTGTTGCCCGCTTTGCGTAAAATATGAAAAGTTTGAATGTGAAAGCTTTTTGTGTATGCTTGAACACAGGGATATAAAACTGGATATGTTAACAAAATCCCTGAATGGGAAATACATCGGCTAAAATGTTAACGTAAATGCGCCAGTGTAATCATAGCCATGATGAAGACAATTTACACCATGCTTGTAGATTTGTTAGGGCAAAGTTGTACACTTCTAGTTCTAGTATTAGTCTTAGAATCCCTTTCCAAGCAGCTGCAGTTGTTGATAACATTGTTTTCTTACTTCACTGAGTGAGTAGTTCATGTTAATTGTTTGACCAAGAGATGGTGTAATACTCCATATCTTGTTCATTGTTTGAATCACATACATATTACTATGACTGTATGAGTATGAGTAATTTAGTTTTGTGTGGAAAAATTTATAGTTTCATTAATAGTGATGAACTGCCAAGATCTTTGAGGAGAACCAATGTAACGTGTAGTTGTTTTATGAACATGGGAAGTATGCATTTAAAATGTTTATGTTTATAAAACGCTACAAATTTAGCCGTTAGGCTGTACGACTCAGTGATGTCCTAGAGTTGTGCACTTCTCATCTCTATGAAATCAAGCATAACCGTGCACATTTGAGATGAAAGATCCCTGTACCTTGTACTGGTAGGAAGTTGTAAAATCTCTGTTATGCCCCCTTTCATACTCCCCTCCAATGTTTGTGCCAAGTTGATGACATTT
Source organism: Oncomelania hupensis (assembly GCA_036898135.1). NCBI lineage: Eukaryota > Metazoa > Mollusca > Gastropoda > Littorinimorpha > Pomatiopsidae > Oncomelania > Oncomelania hupensis. The sequence goes on from JBAHVR010000320.1 coordinate 195,503, forward strand.
ATCCGTTACCGAAAAGGTTAGATCAGCATTTTCCTGTCCATTCTTTCTAGATTTTAGAACGCTCTAATGCGCCAGAACTTGCCAGAGAAAGTATTAGTTACCAGAAATTTGTATTTATTGTTGCACATCATATATATATGTTTAGCAAGTAGTCTTTATTCATCCTGTATTGCCTTTTATTTCACTTCCTAAAACATGTTATTGTACTCCTATCCATGAATACCAGTCATTTATATTGGATTGCCGTTTTGTATAACCACCCTTGTAAAGAATATATTGTACATTGTGGTATGATGAGTGATAGTGCCAGATACCCTCATCAGACTGCCAAACTGTGCTTAGCACTGTTCTTAGACCATGACTTTCTAATGTTTACTTGCAAAAGACAACAAAGTAACCATTTATTTAGTATTATCTACACCTTGAGCAGAGTTTTGACCTGGTATATAGTGTGATTAGAGCCATTACTGTTGTTTATTTAAACAATTATTAGTATTACTATGATGAGTGATATGTATAGGAACATTGCATGCTAATCAGACCCAGAATAAACATGTGACAACAAAAGGATATTTATAAAAGCTTGGCGGCCAGTTTTTGACCTCAACGTACTACTACTTTATACTTGATTGCATTGTGAATGTTGTAGAATGAGTGAACATGTTAGTATCAAGTTAAAATAAAGGAAAATGATAATATTGATAGCAATTACTATATTTTTTTTTTTTTTTTTTTTTTTTACTGTCTATGTTACCCCTTGGGGTCATGAGCAATCTTGTCACTGTAGATTGTTCTAACCTATAAAGGGAACAGTGAAAGCCCCAGTTGAAAACCTGTCTTGCCTTTGTAGGCATGACTAATTCACTGCGGCAACAGTTCCCCCCGTTGGAGTGCCGGGGGTTTCAGTATAAATAGTATCTCCACTTTCTGGAAATTTAGTGCTTTAAATTCCCACTGTCGCTGTCTTCATCATTTGCTCTTTCCCATTCCTGATCTGTCCTATCACTCTGCTATACTTTCTTCTTCTTCGCTAGATCAATGACCTACCTTTTTTCTTGAAAACTCTTCCTGGACAAGACTCCTTGTTTGTGTATGAGGTCTGTTGGATCAGCTTGGGAGTGTTGGACGCTTTCTGCCGGGTGGTCACTAGGGCTTCCTATGATTGTATTATTTCGCACTATAGGCATTTTATATGTATGTGTTTTTTTGATGATTTATAATGATGGTTGTATTCTATTTTGTTTTTGTAATCGGGGTGTTCGCGTAGTTGAGGTCAACCCTCAGCCGTCCCCCGCGTGGGATGTCTTTATTGTAAAGTGACTGGCCGGTGGAGGGCATTCAATTTTCCCACTAGGGTTGTTTCGGCAGATCTTTTATGCGGATCGGGGGTTGTCCGGTCCTGATTTGGCTCGGAAGAGTCCGCTGGACCTAAAGCAACAATAAATCAATCAATCAAAACTGTTTATGTTTACACTAGCATCAGTATTAATGATCACTTTTGATCTACAGTGCTTTTAAAATATATATTATGTGTGTTACAAAATACAATACTTTATTAATTCACACTCTCTAGTATTACAATATAGTCTTAGATAAGCAGCAGTCAGTGTAGGGTAATAATATATAATATATGCTCTGACGTTTATTATTAATTTCAAAAATGTTTCTTTTTTTTGGAATTCATTCATTAACTTTTAATTTTCTGTTCCCTATCTCAGATGGTGGTGTATAATTTCACATATTTTTTTTCTTATAATTTCTTATAACTCATGGGCTTAACTTCAATTTTTGTTTTCAGTTTTGTTTTGCCTTTTGTCAGCAATTCTCTGCATTGTGGAGTTGTGCACTGTACAACTATAAACAATGGATTATATTGATTTTTTATGACTTCCTATTCTTTATAATAATAATAATAACGGGTTTTTATATAGCGGGTACTTCAGCCTACGAGTACGACCAGACTCACCGCGCTTTACATAGTCAATACATAAAAATACATGCACTCGATCAGATATCGCTTTTGTTACAATACACCAAAAGACGGAACAGTAAAAGTAAGAACTATTTACAACTATGTATAAAATGACAAAAAAGACAAAAATAGAATAGCAAAAACTTATTCACAGCTATTTATATGCCCGGATAGACCCAGGAAAGGAAAACAGTATAAATATCTACAGCCGTGTAAACACTTACGGATCAGACAGAAACAAAAGAGGAGAGAATGGCAGTGGGATACAAATCAATCAGAATAATGCAGTTTGAAGAGGTGGGTTTTGAGTGCCTTTTTGAATGCCTGTGTTGATTGTATGTTGCGGATATGGGAAGGAAGGGAATTCCACTGCTTGGGTGCAGAGTAAGCGAATGCACGTTGGCCGTATGTCTTAGTGCGGGTGACGAAAACCTTGAGTGTGCGAGTGTCAGCAGAAGATCTTAAAGTGCGTGAAGGAGAGTTGACAGACAGTAGATCAGCAAGGTAGGAAGGACAAGAATCTGTTAAGAAGTTGTGACAGAGAGTTTGTACTCTATGCGTGCTTGCACAGGAAGCCAGTGAAGGGAATGTAGTAGAGTTGTGATGTGATCGCGTTTCTTTGCTCGGAATACTAGTCTAGCTGCTGAGTTCTGAACCTTTTGTACTTTGTCAATGATATGCTTTGGGGAGCCAGCAAGGAGAGAGTTGCAATAGTCAAGACGAGAAAGGACGAGAGCGCAGACTAGGGTTTTGGTGGCAGTGACTGTAAGATAGTGACGAAAGGAGCTGATTTGGCATACATGGCCGTGTATGCAGAGCGACAGACGTTGGAGATGTGGTTGTTGAGGGACAGATCGGCGGAGAGAATGTAGCCGAGATTTCTTGCTGAGGATGAGAACTGAATGTTTGTTGTCCCTACTGTGAGCGATATTGGGAGAGGCGAGAGTGAGGAGGAGGTGTTGTGCTTCGGTTTTATCGTCATTAAGCTTAAGCTTGTTGAGTGTCATCCATGACTTAATGTCTGTGATGCAGTTCTCCAAAGTCTGAACGGTGTAATTAATGAGAGAGGGGGCAGTGGATTTATAAAGTTGTGTGTCATCTGCAAATGACTGACTCTCAACAGCTTGCTTTCCGAGCAGGAGATGCAATGGCTTGGTGTACAGAGTGAATAACACCGGCCCTAAAACGGAACCCTGAGGCACTCCGCACACCACATCTGCTATGCTGGAGAAACAGCCATCGACAGTGACTGCTTGTGATCTGTCAGAAAGATATGAGTGGGACCAAGCCAGGACTGAGCCATAGATTCCAAAGTAGTGTTGAAGAGAATGTGGTGGTCGACTGTGTCAAAGGCGGCTGAGAGGTCTAATAAGGTGAGAATGGAGACGTTACCATTATCTAAGGCAAGCAACAGATGATTGGTTACCTTTAGGAGGGCTGTCTCAGTGCTGGGGAAGGTTTGGTAGGCAGACTGGTTAGGGCAAAGTAGAGCGTTGTCATATAGGTAGGCAAACATTTGTTTGAGAACTATTTTTTTCTATTTTTTCTTTCCATTGTCTGATGCAGTGGAGCCCCCTTCTCCGATTTTCTCGCCCACCAAGATCAAATTTCCCAAGCACCTCCAGTCTGATGCAGATCAGGAGCTAGAGCAGCTGGCAGGCTCCCTCCTGAAGCATGGAGCCCACGGCTATGAACCCCGCAAAGAGGACAGAACAGCGGACTTTGATATGCCGGCTTATCCCATCGAAGAGAAAGAAAACAGAGAATACTTTGAGAGACGTTATACTCACAGGTAGGTGCATTCTTTCTTCTGTTTCAGTGCTCTCCTTCACCCCTCTCTCCCCCCTCCCCCAGTCCTATTGATTCAGCCTAGTATCAATAGTTACATTTCAAATTATGCAATCTGCTAGATTATTAGTTGTGCGAAATGCTTCATCCTTGTGTATAAAGACATGTTGTTATTTTGTTGTTGACATTCTCTTCATTTTCATTTAGAGTGTGAATTTCCATTGCAGCAGCTATTATCATAGATTTCTACAGTCCAGTTTCCAGCCTTTTAAATATGTTTATTCTTTTCAGCTTGTTTTTTTCAAAGAACGATCGAGTTTCTGTACATTTGTAATTTTTTGCCCATCCCAGGGCAGTCTTCTGGCTTTCTGGTTAGGTGAATTACCTGTGAGGTTAGGTGTTTGTTTGTGAGGAGAAGGCATTTATCTTGCATGGGCTGCTCTGTCACAGAGTCATGAAGTGCACCAGATGAACTTGTACATGTGTTTACAAATGCATTTGAACTCCCTACGTTTTTGGATGGTGTCTAGCTTCAGTCCTTAGAGCTGCTTAGTGCTACATATTTTATTATGGAAATGATAATAAACCTGTAGAAGTGGACAGGGGGGGGGGGGGGGGGAGTGGGGAGGGAAAGCATACCTATATATAACTTACAGAAGAATTAGGAAAGGAACAGTTAGGGAAAAACCAACACAGAGAAGCAGAAATAGCAGAGAGGTGGGAAGGAGATACATTTTGAATGGGCTTGAAAATTTCCCAAGATTTATTTGACCAAGAGAGACTACATCAGGAGAGAGTGATCTATTACACTACTATCTGGGCTATGTCAATGGGCCGTCTCAGTCGTAGTGAACATCTCACAAAAGGTTTATGTTGGATCAAAGTGTAGAACTTGATACTGATATAGTTATACACTTGATGAACTTTGAGATTTGGGAGTGGTAAAAGTGTGCTGAACCTTTTTTTTATATTTTACATGCACGCTTGAGAAAGTAAAGCTCGCATTTCTAAGATTCAATCCGTAATTTTAAAAAAAAAAAGTAGTTTTATTTTATTTATTAAAAAAAAAGTTATTTTGATTAATGAGTTTTATGTTGACATACAAACATTGCAAGGTCACATAAATCTGACAGATGATCTTCAAAAAATCCAGTTGATCTTTTTATTTCTTGAGTTCCTGGGCAACTGAAAGGTTTCTTGTTCTTCATTATTTTATGGTAAAGAAATGGGGCAGGATATTCACACATGTAGTTGTTCTTTGATGCTTGGGATGACACTTCATTAATATTCATAATCGCATTCAATAAATATAATTTCGCTCACAAATCTATTTTGTGTTGCTGGAAATGACTTGACAACAATCACAGCATGCTTTACGACTATGTCAATAGATGTTCATCATCTCATTAGAAAATATAATTTTGCTTCTGACCTCTAGGCATACATTATTCTACCAATCTGCTGTTGTAAACTATTAAGATATTGGCATTTCTTTATTATGTAAGTAGATATTAACAGTATTGTGTCTAGTCTGTAATGGGAGGGTCAAACTTATAAATTTATGTAGAAAAATAACATAATTTATTAAATCTTTAAGAAAATAGATGGATACCATTGAATGGGTAGCTTCTTGATTAAGAAGATTGAATGGAAATCTTTTTGGCTATGCTTGTCTTGCTATTTTCAGGGATTCAACACCTTTAATTTTTAACAAAGCTGAGTGAGTGTTTCTAATCCACTAATTGTGATATTGGTAATTTAATGTCTGTTTTGTCTAACAGTAACACATTGCATGATTCATCTGTGGCAATTGTAAATTTTTGTACTGTAATTTGTAAAGCACTTGTCATGTACACCCATTCTAAGACGTTTACAGCAGTTCAAATAAGATTACATATTTCAGAATACATTTTGGTGAAGAAAGTGTTGTAAAAGTTTGCATGAAATCTGTTTTAATGTATTGACATTGTATTATTAAAAGGTTAGACTTTTTCTTGTGAATTGTGAATATGTGGTGTTGTTGATTCTGGTTAGAAAACAGTGTAGTAGCGCGTATTTGTGTGAATATAGTTGTAGAAGATTAGGACCGTTTTGTGATTTTGTGCTACACTTTTACACATTTGTGTACATATGTTTTTGTTGTTGTTATTTTTATTTTATTTATCACTGATGCAAGTAAAATTTGGGTTCCGGTTACTATATTTAAAGCGTGTCAAGCTGCAAGAAGAGCATCACCCAGGGCAATGAAGATAGGACATAGTGCATGTAGTGTGTTTTTATATTTCTGGCACTCACCCATGTAGAACATGAGCATCAGGATCTGTGAACTGTGAGATAGAATATATGTGTGTACAGATGAGTAGTCCTTTATGTATATTAAGGAGTTCTTTTTAGTTTGGAGCCATAGGGTTTTGCAAAAGAAAACTTGGATTGTAATTTATTGGTGTATAGAAGCACACTAAACTCTCGTGTACTATTTAGTCTAGTTTTTAAACAAAGTTTGTTTTGTTCAATTGTATCAGAGGCACCATTTTTGTGCAGGCTGACATCGTAACCTCTCTTTTATTAGTTGGTTCCATTTAACGTGTTTAAAAAAATGTAAGAGTTTTGGCTGCGAAGTTTTGTGCTTAGTAAAATTTACAAATAAATGATTAATAGCAAATGTTAATTGATTTTAAATGATAAATTTCTTCTTCCCCTCATCCCTCCTTCATCCTCTTTTAAGCGTTGATGGATTCTTCGTTTATTTTCAGTTATATGTACCCTGCAAGTTTAATTTAAGGTACACAGTCAGTACACTTGACAGTGTTTAATGAGTTGGTGAGAGGAAAAACAGTACTTAAGAAGAGAAGAGGTTCTTGAACTTTTTGGTTAATTATTCCTTGATTCAGTATATCGTAAGAGCTAAACCTGCTCTTACTGTTTGCTTGGGTCATTGAGAGTTCATTTAAAAGTTGACATTCAAAATGTCTTTCAGTAATACAATGTTTGAACTATTGAAGTACCTTTTCCAGTTTTTTTGTTGTAATGTACTAAAAGGTGTTGTTGCCATCCATAGTTTATGTTGCCTACTGTCCATGTACATTTTGTTATCTCCAGTTAATGTTTGTCAAATTTGTTGTAAGTGTTTGAATTAGGGACCTTTGAACAGAAGATAGTTTTGATAATCCCAAATAAATCAGTCAGATCTCGAATTGATGTTTACATTTGTTCTGGAAACACGACATCCAAGGGAAGTCCTTCTAACATTAAAAAAATCATGTTTCTTGGGGATGCATATGTGTCATTATAGGACCAGCTTGACAGGCTGCTTGTCCTGCTCACCTAGCATAGATCACATTTGTTCTAACCACTTCAGGTAAGATGACCAAGCTGCTGGTGTATTGGTTCTGCCGGTACACACTTAGTAGTTATTTTTTTGACAATTGAATTTGAAGTAATTTTATTCTGTTGTTGCTTATTATTCAGTATTGAAGTTCACGGAGGGACTAATTTTCTTTTCTTTTTCTTTTTTAATGAACAAAATAATTTGCAAACTAAAAAATGTCCAAATTCTGAACTGTTATATATATATTACTCTTTTATAACCCTTCCCATCTCCCCTACTCCTTCCCTATCCCTCCCACCCTTTCTCCCAGCTTAGCTTGCTAGACTTCTGGAATCCCAATGAAGATGGAATCGCTTTGCTCTGGACCATAATGCCATGTATCATATTCATAGTTCGCAGTTTGCCTTTTCACTCCCTGAAAACAGCGGCATCATGTAATAATACTGTACCACCAGGCACATAGGATTTAGACAACTTTTTTTGGTATTTTTGTTGTGAACCATTTGTTATTGCCTATTTGTATTTCTTGTGTTGATTTTAATTACCAGTTTGCATGCATATTTTTATAATTTTGTTATACAGTTATTTCAATAATTTCAGAATTATGTAGTGCTGACTTGGTTTGAGTCTTAGTAATTGAATTTCACCTTTTGACTTCTGTATACAAAGGATTTCTATTTGTATGCATGCTAAAGCAAGTTCTGTTAAATGTAGAACTGATTTATGACGTTCATCATCTATCAATATTGATGAAACATGTACTCCGTAACATTACATATGAACACACTTTATTTTGTAATTTAGTACCTTCACAGTTTGCTATAAACTTGGTGTGCGTATTGTGTTTTTTTCTCCACTAGTCTGACAGCAGATTTGGGTTTATGAGGGTCAAAAATGCACCATTTGAAGAATTTTCTTTCATTACACCCTGGGTTTTATTACCTCTATTAATGTAGTGTAATATTTTGTGGGTGTTAACTACAGATACCCTTTGATTGTGACTATACATTTGCAGGCATTGTTGTAATTCTTTGTTGAATATATTCTCCTCCTCCTCTGTGCAGTATCTTCTTGATTCCTGCTTTGTTTGTGTTTGATTCTTGAACTAACAGTGTGTATATTTTCTTTTTACCCTGCTACCCCCAATGGGCGGTTATAGAAATGTTAGCCTGGATAGCCCCGAGCAGTCTGTCGATTATGGTCCATCTATGGCACCGGCAGCAGAAAGAGTATCCAGAATCTCTGGACATAGGTAACTAAAACATTGGCACTTTTTTTTCTCCCCTTTCTGTTGTCTTTTCTAAACTTAATGCCAGCTGCTATATTGGTTGAGATGCTTACTTTACTGTGACTTACACATGTATACTTTGTTGTACCAGTATTTTTCACACTTTTCATGTCTTATTCTTTATATTTATCCACTATTCATTTGACTGTTGATGCAGTTTTGGTGTAGTATTCTGAGGGGCTTGTTTCGTATTTTGGTGGTGTAATTGTGTGTGTGTGTAACCTTTATTGTTTCTTTAACTTTAGATTTGTCTGGGGTTTTATTTGTTTTGGTTTTTTTGCAATCTTAGTAGCTTTGGATTTTAAGTTCACTTAACAGTGTTGTGGTAACTGGTGGCCTGTTACAGTTCTGACCATACACCTATGCAGCTGGCTTCAGATAAAGTTTCCAGAGTCGTTGGCCATAGGTAACTCTGGCCATATGCACCTTATAAGCCCCAGAGTGCTAGCCTGTCATTATAACATAGAAACTTTAGAGAGTACTGGCTATACAGCCCCTGTGGGCTAGGAGCCTAATTTAATATTAGTTGTTCCATTGTTGTTTGTTTAATACAAAGACAAAGTTCCAAGACAATTTCAAATGAAAAGTGTTCTCAACATTTTGTAGTATTTTGAAATGTTCATTAGATGTATAAGTAGGGGTATGAAAGGGTGGGGGAACTTTGTTAGGAATGGTTTTTGAAAGGCATAATTTTTTTGACTCGCATGCATAGCAGTGGGAATCTATGTACTCACCCCAAAGTGTAAATTTTTCCAGATTTTTAAAAATCTGTGCGAGAATGAATACTAAAAAGTTCAAAATTGACATTAAATTTTTTTTTACATAAAATGTCCATCTGTCTGTTTGCCGTCTTGGCATGCAAAACTTGCAGAACCTATTTCAACTATCACAACCAAACTTGGTAAGATGGTGTATATCTATCAGACATCATAAATGATCAGTGAATCAATGACTTTGGTCATCCTCACTCCAAGGTCAAGGTCACTGGAGCTGGTCAAAGTGGGTATAGGTACTTTGAAGTGACCTTGAGCCTAAACTATGAGAGATGTAAATTTCAAACTTGTTGTATTTAGAAATGATAGCTTGATCTTTCATATATATTCTGTTGTTGTTTTTTTTTGTTGGTCTTGAAGGTTAAGGTCATTTTAGGCATTGCAAAAACATAAAATAATTGGTAATTGTACAGTGGAATGGCTCTATTTAACCCATAGGCATAGTGTGCAACAATATTGGGTTATTTGATCATACATGAGCATGAAAGGCAAGGTCATTTCAAGGTCATCATAAGGTCAAGGTCACTGATGGTCAAGGTCATTCCAAGGTCAGTTTTTTGGCATCATACAACTTTTGCTGTAATTTATTTGATATTACCTGAGCGTATTTGGAGCGGAAGGTTGAGGTCATCTCAAGTTCAAGACCATAGAAAAATCAAAGTCGGTATTACTTTGCATTTTAATGCCACGGTTTCTTTTTTTTTTTTTTTCTGGCCATTTGTTTTCATGTTAAATTTTGCAATTTTCATATTTAGCATGTGAGTCATATGGGCTTTGCCCTTCTAATTTCACATTCAGAATTCTTGGAAATGTAATAAATTTTTTTTTTTTTTACCATTGTGAAGATTGTAATAATAAATTATAGTGTTAGAAATAAGGGTGGTAATATAATGATAGTGTTTCAATGAAGTATTAATCCCAATGACGGTACTACACTAGAGTGGAGGACAGATAATGTAGTTTTTCTTCTTCTTCACCTCCCTTCTAAGTTGATTACACATAATGAATTATTTATACCACATGTTTTACATTTTTATTGGCACGCGGAATTGCCACTATAGTAGATGTCATACATGACACTAGCACTCAAGGGTACAATTTTGATGTTTCAAAAGTGCATCCTGCATCGAGCTGTTCACTGCTTAAAGTTGGTCTTGCCTTCAGTTGCCATAAATACTTTTATCCTCAGCTATTATCAATGTTTTTGTGCATAACATGCACTTTAAATGCTTCTGTATTATCATGTTGCTACAAGGTTTTTGGACACATCGTTGTAATTCATGTTGTTTTTGATTATGCACATTGCTTTTTAAACTTCTATTGTTATTGGTGTTGCTAAGTCGTTTTATGCATGAAAATCAAAGCATAAACATAGATGTTCATGTGGTTTTAATGTTATTCATCCTTTTGTAGCATTTTAAGCTTTAGTAATTTATAATGGTTGTTTGAAAATCAGTTATAGATGTATTTAATTAATTTGACTCATTTGGATCATAACTATTGTCAATAATTTGATGAAATTAATCGACCTACGAAATTGGTGATTTCTGTGAAGTTAATTATTTGCGTATTCTTTTGGGAAGATTGTATCTGTTTTACATAAGTTTAATATGCTTAGTAGTAGTGCACTTTGCATGCATTATGTATTTGAATTTGACATAAAATTATTCATTTAACTGTTGTCTCTCTGTGCATTTTGTCATTCCGTGTTCCTTCATAACAAACTATTAGATTGCCATAAAATGAAATAGCAAGTTTTACAGTTTTCTTTCATTACTTAATTTCTTTCTTCATTTGTTAGTTTAATTTGTTTTCTTCCACGTTCAGTGAATATACGTCTGTTTGCCTGTGTGTATACCTGAATAAGAACCTGCTTTTTGAATCCCTGTATCTTGTAAGATGCGCGCGCATTATAAATTATTATTATATTAGTATAATATTATTATTTTGTTCTATCTTTATCCATTTCACTGCTTCCCTCCCCTACCTCCTCCTACCTCTTCCCTCTCTTTTTCCGCCTGTTTTCTGTTATGAAAACATTTGCTGGAGTGAATCTTGGTCTTTGATATTGTTACCTACTTGTGGCTTTATGGAATCAAACATAGCCCTGAAAGGTTGGTGCATTGGGGTTGTTCTTTAGCCCCAGAGAAAACACCCAATTAGGATGTTCCATGTGAGCACTGATCAATATGCCCACACCATGAAGTTACATATTTCTGTCATTTATGTGTTGATGTTCACTGCTGCTTTAGTATGTTAGGCTCATAGGCTTAATTCTGTTGGCAAATAGTCCATGATTGATTGTTGCGTTTGTAACATTGATGATTATATGCCCTTTGGGTGGGATATTATTTTCTTTGTGCTCGTGTATCTATTTGTTTAGCTGATATTTGTATTGATAATCATTACATGCCCTTTGGACTTAATAATGTTTGTCTTATTTTCTTTGATCATGATTAGATGCTCTTTGAATGTACAGTGGAGTCCACCTATAACGAACCTTGGAATAACGAACACCCGCGATTAGCGTACTACCATCCATTTCCCGACACACTCCCTTCTTTGTCTTACTATTTAATCCCTCCCTATAACGAACAAATCCAGCTAGGCAAATAACGAATCTCTGCTTGTAACGAACACTGTGTGTATTCCCTTGGCCTACTTTGCCTCATTTGGCTCATCGCCAATAGCGAATAGCAGCAGAAGCATGCCAGTTCGTACATAAGTCAACCAGGCATTGAAGTCATAACTGTCATTGGCTGCTATAAATAGCCTTGAATGAAGTCATTGTTGATAAACTTCGTAGGCCTAGATCGATCTACGTACTGTATGTTGTGATGTGTACTCATCACCGGTGTGTACTTCCGTTTACAGTACAAATCTCTACAGCGAATCCCGCTTGTAACGAACCCGAAATTCCCCCCCTTGAGATTCGTTATACCCGGACTCCACTGTAATAACTTGTTTTTCTTGTATAAATAGGTTTATCTGTCACATTTCATTGATTTATCAGCATAAACTCATGTATTAACTAATAGTTTAGCTTTACTTTTTTTTTTCTCCAAATTAGATCATGAAACCGAATTGAAGACTTATCTTTTTGATATAATGTGATGTAAGTTTACTATGTGATATTTTTGTCCGTCGTACACATTATTTTGTTACTTATTATGTTGTCTCTGCCTCTTGCTTGCAGTATTGCTTAGTGTGAATGCAGAGCTATTATATTGCCAGCCAGGTGCACTTTTCTATCGGTCGTGGAAAACAATTGTTCTCGGTGTGGTAGATTGTATATTATATTTCTCTACTTTTCACTGTTAGTGTAATGTAATATAAATTTACTGTGTGGCCAGACAGGTGTGATTTGTAGCAATGGTTTGAACTATTTTGTGTTTTTGTTATCACACTCTCCCTTGCTGTTTTAATGTGATAATGGTCTCAGGAAATAAGAAGGCTTTCAGCAGACTGCTGATTGAATGTTAGTGCTGTCTGCACAGTGTAGAAATCAATCAAACACTGCACGCTATCAGGCTAATCAGTCCGGTGCAGCAGCAGCAGCAAACGAAAAAAGTAATTTAACTCTGGAGGTCTGATCCCTTTGCAGAGATATTACTATTGACCGAGCCACATAATGATGGTCACGGTGCTGAAACACGATGACCATGATTATGGGATGAAAAAGATGAAGATGATAACTTTCAGAGGATGATGGAATAGCAACAACAAAACAGCAGCAGGACTGCATCATCAACAATAACAATGATTTTAAAGTTAAGTTGCCAATGAAATTAGTGTTCTGTCTGTTTTCAAGTTCCTCTTGTGATGAAAGAAAGCTTGGAAAGAGCTTAAAAGCTCAAGACTCCAGCGACCTTGCCCACAATTTTAATTAATATGAGGGTCCTAGGAGCTTGTGTGCATGTGTTTTTATCTTTGTGTAAGAATTCATGTGTTGTTCATGTGTGATTGCGTGTGTTTGAATGTGAAGATTGGCGGTTGAGGGGAGGATAAGTGATGTATCCAGGCGTGACCATCGATCAGTTCTTGTAATCCTTTAGCTTTCAGCTCTCTCTCTCTTCATTACTTCCTCTGATAGTTGTTTTCTTTCTCCATCATGTAGACTTTGCAGCACTGGCTGACTGGCTCAGCAGAATTGCAGGATCTTGGTTTATGAGGATGCTGCCTTGCACCTACATTGTTATATAAGTGAATGCGCTCACTGATTCATTGTGTTTGCAGTGACAGCTTTTAAAAGAGATGACAGAATTCAAAACACATTTATCTAACGTTTGTCTTAGTTTTCCCAATAATTTAAAACACTTTTGTGGATGTTTGACTACAGATCAGAGAAGAAGATAGTCGCAGCACGCATATAATATTTTAACAAAAATCTTTAGAAAATCTGCAGTAACTTAATAGTTTTAAGTTTGATGGTGATACATAAATGATAACCTAAGGAATTGTGATGGTCAGTACTTCAAATGCAGTTTTTCTTGTCAAGTCCATCAAATTCTCAAGCATGTCAACACTGATAAGGATAAAATCGTGATATGTGATTGAAAGTTCCTGGTGTTCATTTTCAGTGACGGTGTGTGGACCTTAAATTCAGCCCCATGGGGTACCCTTTGGGTGACAGTTTTATTCCATCTAGGGTGTAATACACTGTTACACTGTATTTATCAATAGTTGATTCAACCCTGATGCTTGAATCTTGATATGTGTCACTCAAATTCGTTTATCTAGGCAGCCTATTTACTCAGCAACAAGGCAGGAGTGTTTGTATAAAATTTTCCAACTTTATTCAGCAAACATCAACAACTGCATACAAGATCGCTTTCCAAAAATCACTACAACAATCTTACAAGCACACAGTGCATTACCTATATAGACTCTCTTCAATCGAGAAAAAATTCTAACATTCCAACATGACGCAATAACACCCAATCAAAATAAAACTCGTCACCAGAACTATGCACTGCCTTAAGTCACATAATATTTATGAATCTAAATTATTCGACCTGCGTTTACCCATAAGGTCTAAAAGCTTCGATCAATAATAAACAAGTAATTCCAAAAACTTCTCAACAATATCGACCTACAAAAATTATCAACATTATACAAAGCTTCTAGCAACAACGAGAAATCAAACGTAAAATAATGCTATCATTGCATGTTTTACAAAACAAAATGAACGAATATATCGTGAGCGCCTCAATCGTTCATAACATTACCCCTACACAAGAACATATTTATTTAATTTCTGCCAACAGCAGTGAGATGCAATGCCCAAACAAAATCCGGTTATTTCTGTCAATGTTCTTTCATCCGCACGAAACCGATGCCCTCATCCATTATGGTTGTCATCAGCCCAGGCTCAAAAATAGTGATCTAGTAGATTTTCCTCAAATCATTGCACCCTATATTGCTTCTTTCTTCCATTGAATATTTGATGAAATCGAAGTTGTCAGTTCCCAGAGTGCACTTGCTGTGTCTCATGGTAAAGTTGGCTTCTGTGAGACGGTGATACAGCTCACTCAAGGTCATCAGATGCTCCTTCCAGGTTTGGGTATGGACTAGCGCTATAGCAGCTTGTCCCAGTAACACATGACGTTGTCCATCCCTTTGAGCATCTTCCTCATTCCTCTCTTCAGTGTAGCACTGCTGTTGACCAAGCCAAAGGGCATCAAGCACTCATACGTCCATCAGGAGTTATAAAAAGTCTTTGATGTCCTGTTGACACATGGGAACTTGCCAGTAATCTTTGCTGAGGTCAATCTTTGAGAAGAATTTGCTCCCTAATAATTGACGGAACAGGTGTGCTGCAGTAGGCATCAGTTCAGGGTCGAAGACTGTGATCTTGTTAATTTTCCTGCAGTCGATGCAATTGCTCCCGTCCTTCTTCATGACCACAACAGGGGAAGAACTAGATTCCTTAAGATGTCCTTCTTCAGCATCTCATCCTTCAAGGATTTGTGGGCTTTGAAAGGGACCAGGTAGGGTTTGGATCGAACAGGAAAATCTGAAGTAAGGTGGACATCATGTTCGACCAAAGACATCACTTATTGGGTAATTCGCCCATAAGGTCCTTGAGCTCCCATCTTTTGACCTTCAGTCAGGCTTGGTCCTAGCTTAACATCATCGATGCCTTCTTCGCTGTGGAAAATTCCAAGTTCCAACAGTTTGTTGCTGTCAGAGCTGTTGTCAATCTCAGCTGCTGTTGCTCTGTGTGCAGCCTATGGTGGCCTTTCCACATACAGCTTAAGGAGATTGGCGTGGTATATCTTGGAATGCTGGCCGACCTTCACCTTGTAGTTGTTGATCCCTACCACGACCTCCACTCTGTACGGGTATTTTCACTGCATCAGCAACTTATTGTGATTGGGAGGTAGCAGCACCAGCACTTCGTTGAACTTTCTGTTTACAACTCTACAATTGTAGTAGTGCTTTCCACAATCCTTAGACTTTAAAGGTTTTCTGGCTATCTCAAGAGTCTGCTCCAGCTTCTTCCATAGCTCAAACACGTACTAGTAGCTATTCTTTACCTCTGTTCTTTCAGGATGTGCATCGGCCCTCGAATGGTTCTTCAGTATAACAGCTCGAACGGAGAAAAGCTGGTGGACTCTGTGGCACTACTCTGTGGGCGAACAGTAAGGCATTGGTGTAGCTATCCACTGTCTGGGCTGCTCGCTGCACAGTTTCTTCAGGGTGGCTCGATAAATTAGATTATAGCCTCAGCATGGTATGCATTTATTTTTAAATGGCCGGCTGGTGGAGTGCATTTAGTGTTACCACTAGGGTTGTTTCAGCAGATCTTTTATACGGATCAGGAGTGAGTCCTCTTTCAACCAAGTTGTGGTCTTGATTTTGTTGTCCTGATTCAGCTCTTTGCAGTCCCCTGGACCCTGTAAGCAGTGAATAACTAAGAAATTGAACTTCTCAATGAGCCCGTTGCACATTGGATGATAGGGTGTCGTACATAAATGCCGGATGCTCAACAGTCTATTGACTTCCTTCATGCAGTCAGGAACAAACTGCGTCCCGAGGTCTGTCAGGATTTCTTCAGATACTCCAAGTTTGCTGAACATGTCCACCAGCTGCAGTTTCTGTGTCAATCTTTTTCAGAGGCACTGCTTCTGGGTACCAAGTTGCTTAGTCCACTAAAATCCACTGGTGACATTCTTCTCTCTGAGGTTTTATTTCGCCGATTAAGTCTAACGCCACCCTCTTGAAAGGACGGTCGATCAGGGGCATCCTCTGCATTGGCCTTCCTTGAAGTATGGTCCATTTTGTCTTGTTTCTGCCTATTCGGTCCTTTCACCTGTATTCTCTTTCACCATAAAACTCTGTCCACTAACTTTGTAGCTTTTCTATTTTTTTTTCTGTCTTACTGGATCTTTCTATCCTTTCTTTCTGCCCCAAATTCTCCCCCATACAGGCAAGCCTGCATTGGTTCTGCATGGCCAGAGGCTGGATGATTGTGGCCTGTCTAAAAATTTGACAATCGCGAATGCTAAGGGTCTGGCATAAGGGGTTGCCCCTCCATTGTCCCTTCCCTACCACGGCAGCTCTCCTAGGGTGACCGTTTATTTCTGCCATCATTGAGCCTACACTTCAATGACCACACAAACAAAATCCAAAAAACAGAAAAGAACTTATGACGGACTGAACCAAACACATGGACATGATTCTGACAGCGACATGGAAACTAGATGAACAGGCAAGGAATTTGGACTTTTTAAAACATGGCCACGCTTTTTGATAGTTTTGCAAAACAAAATGATCGGATCTATCATGCACGTCTCAATCGTAACATATACAACCTCGTGTCTTGTTATTGCTATTCGTCTGCATTGATATTTTAAAGTTATCTTCTTCACCTTCGTCTTTGAGATTCACTACTAACGTGATGATCTTTTTTAGGTGAGAACTTTTTGATGTTACTATTTTTGTGAACACTTTTTATTACTTTTAAGTCCAACTTAAAAACTTGTCTCTTTCTTAACTTAAAAACTCATCTGTTCCTTTAAAATGTCTGATCTCGTCTTTCATCACCAGCATCATTCCTTTTTTTCTGATTCAGACCACCGCAGTCACATGCCCACAACCCCCTTACTCAGCTGCTCTCCTCCTCCCTGCCTTGTCTTTTATATTTTACTTGTAAATATTCTTTTTCCTGTTTGTATGATGTCTTTGCATATAGTTTATTAGTGCCTTGTTTTGGCTTCACTTCTTTTCCTATGTATTTTGATGCTAACGTTAAGTATAAATGCATGAGAATTGCGCTTTGAACTTATGTCATTAGGAAAAAGGGCTATATAAATCCCTTCTTCTTTTTCTTCTTCTTCTTGCAATTGCACGATTAACAGAAATTTAGCACAGCACCGTATTTTCATTATTACTTACATGCTTTTTTAAAAACCCTGTGTTTTTTATGTTGTTGCTAAAGTTGTATTTCCCATCTTAAATTTTTGAAGTAATGTGTTTGTATTATTAATTATCCCCAATTATTGACATGAAGTGGTCCATTTGTTGGTACTACACATTTTGTTTTAGGGTAGAGCGTTTGCCTCTCACACCGATGACCCAGGCTCGAATTCGGTGGTGGGTGTCACGAAGAGAGGGGTTGGGGGATGGGGGTTAAGCTCTTAATCTCTAGCGCTGTATTACCTCCTTTGATAGGTTAATGGTGCGATGACATTCAAGAGATTAATGCTAGGCCAACTACATAAGTGATAGACAGACAGGGAATAGACGAGATGGAGGGTAGGCTTGCACTAGTTAAGAAATTCAAATTCAAAGGCCAGTCAGGATAATTGCAATTTCTATAACTATTTACTTTTATAAATTTGAAGTGGGGAGTCTGGGTCAGATAACTTTAACGTGAGTCACTGGCATAGCGTCTTTCAGTAAGGAATAGTTCGGTGATATTCTGGGTAGTCAATATCGGGGGTACTAGAGCTACTGTAGACTGATTTCATCACAGGGCGAGAGTGTATCTGTATGGCTTCAGGGTCTCTCGGATAATCTGGCGAGTGGGGATTCTCGTAGGCTAATCACTAAGCTCGGTACTGCAGAGCGGCGATTGGTCCAGGATACTCTGGGTGGCTTGTTTATCTGGGTTCGCGTGGCGTGGTCAGCGATGATGCAGGTCAGTTGGTCACGCGGTGACGCATCGATCACGAGTGATTGTCTTGTGATAGGGTACAGGGCTGGAATTCGGCTTTCGTAGCTAGCCGTCTGGAAAATGGCGAAGTCCCGAGTCACGCTTCTCATTGACCTCCTGGGATGTCAGGGGCCTGCAGCGGGTCAGTGACTGGGAGATGATACAAGGCCGGGGTGATTCGCCCGGTACAGGAACCCGTCTGTAATGTAATACAGACTCTGTATCAGCGGGGGATAGGGATAGTCTGGATTCAGGGCCTGTGGTACAGTCGCCCTTCTCAGAATTCAAATTGGCTGACCGGTCGAGGTTGAGCCAGTGCATATACCAACAGTCAAACAATGCAACTAGATTTACTGGGCCAAAGTGGAGTTTATTGGCGGCCGCTAGTAGGTGATACCTTCGGCGCATTAGGATGGGGTTGGCAACAGGGCAAATATTTATACATGGGGAGCATGGTGGAAAGCAAATGGAAGGGGTACGGGGCAAAGGGGTTGTAGGCCTGGGCTGTACTGGGGACTTTAATCTATGTGGAGGGGGCAGCATGGCATGGGGTATGTACACATGGGGCTAACGGAGCATACAAGCATAAATCCAAACATGTCATGGGTCATATACAAGGTAGAAAGTATGTGCAAGGGATAAGTACAAGTCACAGCAACACATCAAGGCAAAACTATAAACATGAACATACATATCGACAGGACGCATGAGCATGATGGGCGAACGACGGGTGATGGGTCTGCTATATGACAAAGAGTAAGTTCCCTCTCTTACCTTGGCTTAAGACGGGTGGAAGCACACGGGTACTGTCGAAGCTCAGAGGTCACTCGGTGATGGAGACGTGTCTTCGGACAGGTTGTGACTTCAAGGCTGGAAGGCTTGGGACTGACCCTAAGTCAGGTTCTGTGGCAGGCTTTAACTTGATGCCCGAGGGGCGGGGCTTAAGCGAATTGGCGAGCGAGCCTGCTAGAGATGGCTGGTTGGGTGGAAATGATGGCTGGCTGAGTACGAGTGTGGAATGCTTGCAGCCTAGCTCAGAGGTGCTATTGCACGCCTTGTCACAGTGGGCGAAATAAAAAGTCGCAATTTTTGCACTGCCCATTTTAGCAGTATGATTGCTCTGGTGGTTCAGTGTTGATTCAGGTCCCTACCCCTTATTCCATGGGATGGTTATCCCCGTCTGCCACATCGCCAATGTAGATTGTAGATGTTAAACCTCATTCATTGATTTATTTTGTTTTATACATGTTGTTTAGGTAGCCCGTTGCCAGTGTTTACCAGTTTCCTTCTATCAGTGGTTGAATGTTTGCCATATTCATGTATTTTTCTGTTGCAGCCTGTCGTCATCTGTGAAGTTATATATGAAGTCCAGGTTGATGTGAATTAATTATGGTGTAACTGAACTGCATTTCGGACACTATTTAACAAAATGTATTGCACAATATGCTTTCGTAGTTGCTATCGTTGATATGATCTAATTACCTTTATCATTCATTTTGTGGCCTTTTAACGGTTTTCTTTTTCTGATTGTCTGCTTTGATTTTGTTTTCCTATTGAAACGTTGTTTCTGGTCAACCTCGCCTTAAGTCTCGTCATTTTTTTTACCACTCAACTGGTATTTTATCACATAGCAAGATAGGGATTATTATTATTATTGTTATTGTTATTATCATCATCATTGTCATATAACATCATCATGAAGACCAGCCCAGATGCACAAATCTTAATAATAATAATAATAATAATAATAATAATAATAATAATTATTATTATAATTATTATCATCATCATCACTACCACCATTATAATTATTAATGTTAATATAATTATACTATTATTAATATTATTATTTATTAGCATCATCATATAATGTCATCATCAAGACCAACACAGACGCATTGTGATAATGGCAAAGTGAGTTTATTATTATGGAAGTTGTGATTAACAAGTCCTAATGAAATAGTACTGTACATGCAGTGTTGTGTAGTACTGTTGTTGATCCGCAGTTCATTATATGGCAGTGTTGCTAAGTTTATTGAAAGGTTAATATGTAGAACATTAATGTTGAAATAATTTGCTTAAACCCTAATTATTCTCTTTTGTGTTTTAGTAACTTTTATTTATTGATGTATTTATTTTCTTCTTCTTCTTCTTCTTCTTCTTCTTCTTCTTCTTCTTCTTCTTCTTCTTCTTCTTCTTCTTCTTCTTCTTCTTCTGCTTCTTCTTCTGCTTCTGCTTCTGCTTCCTTGATGCGGGCAGGGTTCATAATTAACGTAGTAAATTGTTTTACAGTTAACATGCAAATTTTGTGAGACTGAGAAATTTGATTCCCACACAATTAAATAATTTTAGGGTATTTTAATGTGGGTGTGTGATGGAGAATTTTCAATGCGTTCATCTGATTTTATAATGCTTGTTGATTATACCTTTAACAAAAATGTACTTTTTCATTAGATTGCATACATTGCTTTGCCCTGTCTGTGTATATATACATCGAGATTCCTATTGAATATGTGACTGATTCACCACAACTGTAGTTTTCCTTCAGGTGATTTTTCCTTGAATGCCATCACTGCAGGGAAGAATCCGTGGAATCCTCTCTCACAGTGTTTGGCAGATTCTCAGGCTTGTTATGTAGTTATGCAGGTGTGGTTTTACTACTGCTACTACCAGGTTATAAATGCTTTTGTTTACTGACAGGGTGATGCCAGCTGATCTCAAGGCTGCAATCATTCACCAAGGTGGCCACAAGAGGTTAGAGTGTCTGGTTATTTTTTTTCCTTCACATCAGATTTCTATTGTGTGTGGCAGTTGTGGGTTTTTCTTCCCTTCATTCCAGCTTTGATTACTATATTAATGTGTGTAAACTTTCCATGTAGGCACACCACAACCTACTAATAACCTTTTAACAGACCTTCATTTTTTGTTTTAACCTTTCCCAAAGGTGAAATTGCATTGAATTGCTCAAATTATTATTTTTGTTACAGTTAACCTCATGTTTAGAATGTACTCATTTCCCCATCCATTCAAATTTTCAGTTGTCATTGCTTCATAGATGACCTTGGTTTTTGACTCACATGCATTGCAGTGTGAGTCTTGTGTAGTCACCCCCTAACAAAAATTTCCACATTTTTGCAAATCTGTGTGAGATGAGTCCTAAAAAATCCAAAAATGACATTTAAAAAAATTGTCCCTCCGTCCGTCTATCTGTCCACTATCCACCACCTGTGCAAAACATGGAAGTGGAATAATATGTTAGAACCTATTTCAACTGTAACAACCAAACTTGGTAAAATGGTGAATACCATTGAGACTTCATAAATGATCAGGAAGGAATTACTTCACTTCAAGGTCAAGGTCACAGGGTCAACAAATGTTTATAAAAAATGACAATTTTTATAAACCAAATTTCACTTTTAAAAAAAGTTATTAATATTGAACTTTTGATTTTTGTGTTGTATGATAGATATCAATGAGACACACATACTTTGCAAATTTGGTCAATCTCACTCCAAGGTCATGGTCATTGGAGCTGACCAAAATCAGTTTAGGTACTTTGAAGTGACCTTGACCCTAAACTGTGAGAGATTTAAAATCCAAACTTCTTGCAGTTAGAGATGATAGAATGATCTTTCATATATGTTCTGTTTTTGCATTGATATTGAAGTACAAGGTCATTTTTGGCCTTGCAAAGCATACAAAATATTTGTCATTGTACAGTGAGATGGCTGTATATTTAATCCATAGTATGCAGCACCATTGGGTTATTTGAGCATACGTGCATGAGAGATCATGTAAAGTCAAGGTCATCCCAAGGTCACTGAAGATCAAGATCATCCCAAGGTCACAATTGGGGAGGGGGAAGGGGAGTCCCGGACATATTACACCTTTTGCTGTAGTTTATTTCATAGTACATGAGTGTATTCCAAGCTGAAGGTCAAGGTCATCTCCAGGTCAAGAACATAGAAAGATCAAAGACTGTAGTTCTTTGCATTTTAATGCCAACGTTTCATTTTGATTTTGGGGCACTCAATTTCATGTTAAATATTTCGAGTTCCAAAAGGGGCATGTGAGTCATATGGGCTTTGCACTTCTAGTTTTTATTATACTGCATGAAATCTATTTGTAAACGTTTAAACATCACAGTTCAGTTTTGAAATAGATTCATTGACTATTTTGTTTGTTTGACTTTTTGGCTTTTAATGATCATTTGTATAGTTCTTCTAATGTAGTGCATGCACCAGTCATTTGCAGACCCTTTAAACAATGATTAACTAAACTAGTCATCTGCAACTTTGGAACATTGACCTCTCATTAAACACAACATTTTATCTGTTTTACCTTTGTGTATGACTGTTTGTATGCACTGTATCAGTTAACATTCATTCTGTGCTTGTCAAATTGTTTAAGAGAAGGTAATTTTTGACTCGCATGCATAGCAATGTAAGTTTATGTATTCACCTCCCCCCAATTTTTTTTTTCCAGATTTTTGCAAATCTGTGAAATATAAGTCTTCAATAGTCCACAAATGACATTAACAAAAAAATGTGTCTCTCAGTCTGCCTGGCTGTCCGCTGTCGGCCATCTGTCTGCAAAACTTGCAAGTGGATTAATTTCTCAGAACCTATTTCAACTATCACAACCAAACTTGGTGAGATGGTGTATATCCATGAGATCTAATACATGATCACTGAATGAATGACTCCAATTTAAAGTCAGGTCACAGGGTCAACAAATGTTAATTAAAAAAGAACAACAAATTTTACAAAATTTCAATTAAAAAAAATTAATATTGAACTTATGGTTCTTTGATGCATGATAGATATCAATAAGACACACATCCTATGCATATTTGGTCATCCTCACTCCCAAGGTCAAGGTCACTAGAGCTGACCAAAATCAGTATAGGTACTTTGAAGTGACCTTGACTTTTAGTTTAAACTATGAGAGATATAGTCCAAACTTGTAGTTAGAGATAATAGATTGATCTTTCAATTATTTACCTTTTACAAAACATACAAAAAATAGTTCATCGTACAGTAGAATGGCTGTATCTAACCCATAGTATACAACAACATTGGATTATTTGATCATACTTGAGCATGAGAGGTCTTGTGAAGGTCAAGGTCATCCCAAGGTCAAGTTCTCTGAAGGTCATTGCCATCGGAAGGTCATTTTTGGGCATAACACAACTTTTGCTGTAGTTTATTTGATCGTACCTGAGTGTATTCAGAGCAGGTCAATGTTATCTCAAGAGTAGAAAGATCAAAGTCGGTATTATTTTGCATTTTAATGCCAGTTTTATTTCGTTGTTTTTTTTCTTGGCACTAATTTTCATGTTAAATATTGCAAGTTCCATAAGGAGCATGTGAGTCATATGAGCTTTGCCTTTCTATTTTATAAAAAAAAAAAACTTCCTGCAAATCATGTAAAACCAAGAATGTGAAACAATTTTTGATAACATAACATTCTACGACTACCTTTTATGTTTTATCTACTAATGTGTTTGCTTCATGAGTTTCATTGTATCGCTAAGTTCTTCTTTAAACTCTTAATTTTTTCAATGTGGTCTGTGTTGGATGGTAACACGTTAAGTATTTTATTATCACTTGGCAATATGGTCTATTATGGCTTCTGTGGTTTAAACAAACCAACAACATCACCATGGTCTTTTTCTCTTCACCATCAACTAACTGCACACAGAGCACCTGAGCCTTTGGAATATACTCCCAGCAGTCTTTCCCCTTTGTTCTTTCTCGTTCCTACTCTGTTCTATCAATTTACTATCTTCTTCGCTAAAGCAGTCACCTACCCTTTTTTTTCTTCAAAACTCTCCTAAAATTCCTAATTTATTTATGGGGTCTTTTGGGTCAGCTTGGGGATATTGGATGCTTTCTGCTAAATGGTCGCTAGGACTTTCTAGGGTATTATTATTTAGTAATGCAGGCATTTTATATGCGTTTTGTTAATATTTTATAATGATTATATTCTATTTTGTTTTTGTTAATGGGAGTTCGATAAATTAGAGCAAAGCCTCAGCGTCCCCTGCATAGGATGCCTTTATTGTAAAGTGACCGCCTGGTGGAATGCCTTCAGTGTTACCATTAGGGTCATTTCAGCATATTTTTTATATGGATCAGGGGTTAGTCCTCTTTCAACCAAGTTGTGGTACTGATTCGGCTCTTTGCATTCGGCTGGACCCTATAAACAATGACTGACTATCTAACAGCTCAGTATTCAGTTCAGAATTGGTCCTATGCTGAGCAGGCTCAGGTACTCTGCAGCCCACTCTACACCCATTTAACTTTTGAATCTTTTGTTCTGCTTTATATAGAACATTTCTCTTTTAAAAGTTGATGCACTCCTTTATTAGCATTTTGATAATAATTGTGTATATTTTTTATAGTTAGAATAGTGATTGGCTGTTGTTCATTTTTGATGACCTTTTATCCTTGAATTGCAAAGTTTAGGAGATCCAGTTAAACCAAAATTTAATAAACATTAAATTTACCATACAAATTCCAATTATTAAATTTATAATAAACTTCTAGGTATCAAGCACATTGGTATTTAAACTACATCCCCTTAAAAGAAAACAAATCAAGAATGTAGTCACACACAAGCAGAAGTTGCACTAATTCACTCCCAAGTTCATGAGCAGGAGGTCAGCTTCCCTTTTCAGTTGCCAGTTCGATCACTTTGTGTGTGAAAGTTGAATCGTAAGCATTGGGTTGTGTTGTCTGAGTGATCGCCTGAATATTTCATGTGTATAAACGCTGTGTGTAAATTTGGAGGCGGAAAAATGTGAACAGTTAACAGTAACACATTTTTGCAGCGAATTTTGAATTCACAAAGAGTCGAAACCAGTTTTAAAAATAGATTCATGACCGGTGGCTACTGAATGATTTACCTGAACTTCAAGAAAACTGAAAAATCCATAAAGCTACATCAGTATTTTAGGTGTACGAGTAAAAGTTTATGGGGAAAAGTTGCGGCTAAGCCTGGATGTGTACTGTATTTCAGGATATTCACTCATACTTTATTTATTTTCATCTTTTGGTATTTGCATATGCTTGCTCAGTAAGGAGAATTGCTCCAGCTTCTTAACCTTTAGCGTTTATTTGATCTAGCACTGCAATATTCATGTTGCTATAAGATTAAGGTGTCATAATGTTTCCAGGGCTGTTGTTTTAGTGTGGGCTGTGCTTTTAGATTTGATGTTCAGACATTTCATTTGCAGTACTAATTCTTGCGTTTGCATTTTCTATAATCACATCATTTTATTTTTGTTTCAGATTTATTATAGTTGGTGCAAAGACGAATACAAGAACAATATCAGTCAATGTCTTGCATTATTTTAAAAAAAGTTTCAAATGATGTTTTCAGTTGGAATAAAATGTAAATGCATATTCATCCACAATCAATTTTATAAAAGTATTACCTTTCATTTGGATTAATTTATTATTACGCATATATATATATCTGGTTGGTCCTGATTTGGCTCAGAAGAGTCCACTGGACCTAAAGCAATAACCATGTAATGTTATATATCTGGTTTGAGAAAACATTTCAGGAAAGTATTATAATACATGCTGACAAAGATATCACAACATTAAATGTATATATATTTATTTTCAGAGAATGTTTCACAATTTTCATAATTAACTCAATACTTTAACAGTTTCTTTCACAGAACCAGGTCCTTTTGAGTTTGTACATAGAAATCTGAATCGACATACACTATTTAGTCTCCTTAATTTACACATAATGCATTGTGATTTTTGTTGTGGTTGCAGCTCAAACACGTCATTGCCTACTTCAACCAAATCTATGCGTTCTTCTGCCATCCCTTACAATGACAGCATCATTCCACAGGAAATTGTTGCCGAGTTGCAACAGGAGTATGACTTGGTACCAAACTTCCAGCGTATATCAGTCACTGGAGAGGACACCAGTGGGGTATGTCGTTGTTACACTCGGTTCGATGTTGGTGTTTTCTATCAGTATCTGATTCAGCCCCGATGCTTGAATTCCTGATAGGGTGTAACTCAGATTCGTTTATCCACGCAGCCCGCTCAAGCAGCATACAAGTCACAAAGTCGACATATGAAGTTTTCCACTTTTATTCAGCACACATCAACAACTGCATACAATTCTCAATTCAACTCAACAACTTTCACTTTCCAATGTTACTTTCCAAGTCACTATCAACAACAATCTCTCAACAACAGTGCGGCACACAATTTTATAATCTCTCTCTTTTCCCGAAAAATTTCGAACCCAGTAGACTAAAATGACGCACTACAGCCAATCAATTAAAAGATCGTCATCACTGACTTACGTCATACATATTTCTTCTCCTTCCGCCATACTTCGATATTTATCCCGAAACTTCGATCGATAGTAAACAAGCGGGTCCAGAAAATTCTACAACGATATCGACCAACAAAAATTATCAACGTTATACAAAGCCTCTCCTAACAACAATGCAAATTCAAATCAAAGGTAAATAAACTCCATCATTGAATACTTTGCAAAACGAAACGATTAGATCTATCGTGCGCTCTTCCGACGTACTACCATTCGCGTTTCAACGTAACATAACCCCCCACTCAAGAAGAAATTTACCCAATTTCTTTCAACAACGTTGAAACGTAATGCACGAACAAAGTTCAGAATTAAAACTTTTTTCAATCTGTCTGAACACTATCAACGTTCTCAGTTCATTCACACAGAGTCAATGTTTCTCATCTGCAAGTCTTTCTGGGTACTGTCAATGTTCACAGTTTATCTACACGGTCAATGTTTTTTTCATCCGTAAGGAAACGACGCCCTCGTCAGTTGCGGTTGTCATCGGCCCAGGGTCAAAGACGACGATCACGTGGGCTTTCCTGGAGTCAGTGCATCCTCCGTTGTCTTTTTCTTCCGTCGGATGTCCGACGCAGTCGACGTTGTCAGCTCCCGGACTGCATTCGCTGGGTCTCACGGTCAGGTTGGCTTCTGCGAGACGGTGGAACAGCTCCCTCAAGGTCTGCAGATGCTCCTTCCAGGTCTGGGTGTGGACTTCATGTTCGACCAAAGTCGTAGAGCCTGGGACATCATTGAAGTTATGGGGAAACTCGCCCATAAGGTCCTTGAGCTCCAACTTTTGACCTTCCGTCAAGCTTGGTCCTAGCTTAACATCATCGATGCCTTCTTTGCTGTGGAAGTCTCCAAGTTCCAACAGTTCCTCGCTGTCAAAGCTGTCGTCTATCTCAGTTGCTGTCGCTGCCTGTACAGTCTCTGATGGCCTTTCCACGTACAGCTTAAGGAGGTTGGCGTGGTATATCTTGGAGTGCTGGCCGACCTTCACCTTGTAGTCGTTGATCCCCACCACGGTCTCCACTTCGTACGGGCCTTTCCACTGCATCAGCAACTTATTATGATCAGTAGGTAGCAGCACCAGCACTTTGTTGCCAGGTTTAAACTTCCTGTTCACAGCCCTACGATCATAGTAGTGCTTTCCACAGTCCTGGGACTTCTTCAGGTTTTCTCTGGCTATCTCGAGAGTCTGCTCCAGCTTCTCCCGTAGCTCAAACACGTACTGGTAGCTGTTCTTCACCTCTGGGGTGTCCACTTCCTTCGTCCACAGTTCTTTCAGGATGTGCATCGGCCCTCGGATGGTTCTTCCGTACATCAGCTCGAACGGAGAAAAGCCGGTGGAATCCTGTGGTACTTCTCTGTAGGCGAAAAGTAAGGCGTTGATGTAGCGATGCCATTGTCTGGGCTGCTCGCTGCACAGTTTCTTCAGGGTGGACTTCAGCGTAGCATTGAACTTTTCGACGAGCCCGTTGCACATTGGATGGTAGGGTGTCGTAGTTAAATGCCGGATGCTCAGCAATCTGTTGACCTCCTTCATACAGTCAGAGACGAACTGTGTCCCGAGGTCTGTCAGAATTTCTTCGGGCACTCCAAGTCTACTGAACATGTCCACCAGTGCCTCTGCTACAGTTTCAGTGTCAATCTTCTTCAGTGGCACTGCTTCTGGGTACCGAGTCGCATAGTCCACTAAAGTCGGTACCCATCGATGACCTTCTTCACTCGGAGGTCTTATTTCGCCGATTAAGTCTAAGGCCACCCTCTTGAAAGGTCGGTCGATCAGAGGCATCCTCTGCATAGGCACTTTCGGGACCCTTCCTCGAGGTATGGTCTTCTGGCAAATGTCACACGATCGGCAGAAACGGCTGACGTCCGCATGAAGTCCTGGCCAGTAGAACACCGCCTGGATTCTATCCGACGTCTTCTTGATGCCTAGGTGACCTCCCATGATTGAGTCATGCGCTACTTCCATCACCTGGCGCCTTAGGGGTAACGGTACCAAGACTTGACGTAGTGATTTCCCTCCGTTGACCCTCGGGTGCTGGAAGATTCGATACAGGATCTTGGCCTTCACCTCAAAATAGACCGTACCACTGCCTTTGGTCACGTGGTCTTGGCGGTTCCTGTACTTGTTTAAAGTGCTATCAGCTTCCTGGAGCTGGATCAGCTTATCTCTGTCCACAATGGCAGCTTTAGAGTTGTCGGCGACCCTCAGTGGCGTAGACGTCTTGTCTCTCTTGGCCTGGGCCCTGGTAGTAACAGCACCGACGATCTCTGGTCGGCAGGGCTGAGCCGGAGTAACCACATTGTCCCGTAGCAGCTCTGTAAGGTCTCCATCGGGAAATGGCAATGGATCCTCCTCCACAACTTCGACGTGTTGAGTTGAGGCAGGACTCCACTCTGGATCGGGGTCGTCGGGTCGTCTCGCGCCGTCGATATTCCCGATCATCAAATCATACAGCGGCTTCTTCAGGCAAACCGCTTCGACTTCGCCTATGTAGAAAGGGGTGTTGACATGAATTTTCGCAACTGGCGCTTTCACACACTTGCTGTCGGCCATGAGTGTCCATTTTGAATCGCCAGTGAACTGTTCTTTAGCGATTAAATCTTCTCTGACGATGACCCCACTGCAGCCAGAGTCTCTTAAAACAGTCACTTCATGATTCCCGACGCGTCCCTTGGAAACAGGCATGTTCTGTACGGTAACAGCTGCGCTGGCGACGACGGGGATGGATTTTCCGTTGGCAAGGAGAAGTTGGCCATCGGTCATGCACTCTTGCACGTCGGCAGGGGTAGCTGTGCGCTTGGTCTCACTCGGAAGAATGACACTCCCGCCGCACACTTGATGGTCAGATCTACTGTTTTGCCGTTGATTGGAGAACCGCCTCTGCCGGTTGCCCGCCGCTGCGTTGTCCGTACTGCTCCGCTGTCCGCTACTTTTGTTTTGAGGACAATTAGCCGCCCTGTGGTCTGTAGCGTTGCAGGTGAAACAGCCTCTTGAATGCCCTTCCCTGGGAGGAGGCGTGGAGTCCGTCTGTCTCTGGCTCGTCTGGCTCCCTTGGATCTGGTTCCCATGGTTTGCAGTCTTCTGAAAATGTTTCGTCGCGCTGGGTGGCCCCAGGGTTTTCCCATGAGCGATAACATATCTTTCAGCAGCCTCGGTCACATCTTTAAGCGTCTGCAGCTTTTGTTCTTCTAAGTGGGTCGCTAGGTCCTTGTGACAGGCATTGAGAAATTGTTCCTTCACGATCAGGTCATGGAGACTGTCGTAAGACTTCCTTTCGCCTGATAACTCCACCCACTTGTGTAGATATGACGACAGGCGCTCCACAAACTGCTTTGGCGTTTCGTCTGACTTAGGCCGGCATTCACGGAAGCGTTTACGGTAGCCCTTCTCTGTAAAGTTGTAGCACTGCAACAGGGCCTCTTTCAAGACGTCGTAGTTTTTGGCGTCATCGTTCGACAGTCTGGTGTAAACTTCGAGAGCTTGCCCCGTCAGAAGTGCACTTAGTCGAATCGCCCAGTCTCGAGGTTGCCAGTTGGAGCTTTCGGCGAACCTTTAGAATCTCGCCAGATAGCTGTCGATCTGGTCCTTCCCGTCGACGAAAGCTGGCAATTTTGGAGCCGTATGGTCGTTGGTGACTTGTGGCGCATGCTGATTGTTCTGGATACGCGCCAACTCTAGCTGGTATTGACGCTCAGCTTCTAATCGTCTCTCTTCCATCTCTCTTTCTTGACGCCGCTCTTCTCTTTCTAGACGCCGCTCTTCTCTTTCTTCTCGGCGACGCTGCTCTTCTAATTCTCTTTCTTCACGGCGACGCTGCTCTTCTAATTCTCGTTCTTGTATTCTCTCCTGGGATTTGACGTACTCCGTCAGCTGTTTGCCTTTTAGATTTAGTTCAACCCCTTTCTGCCAGAAGTCAGCCATCTTGATGATTCTGGAAAGTTCTATTCTGGAAAGTTCTTTTCTGGAAAGTTCTTTTCTGGAAAGTTCTTCTTCTAGAAAGTTCTTGACTGTGCTGTACCTTTCTAGACTGTTCTAGAACAGCACGCTTTCTGCAGTAGCGCTGATGCTTGCCACTAGTCGCTTTCGCTGACGCAGGCCCCGCTGTCCTCGTCGTATGCGACGCTGCACCACGCTGGTGTTGATGTATACGCTCCTGTGCTGAAGTAGACGCGACGTCCACTCGTCGCTCTCTCTAATACTGGCGATGTAGCTCCGAGACTGTCCCTCGACGTAGTCCTGCGGCAGCCACGTAGTCCCGATCTGTTGTTCGCTCACGAAGCAACTCTCAGCGACTACACGCCCTTGCAGTCAACCCGAACCTATCGGTGATGTAGTCCCAGTATGTTGGCCCCTCTCGACGCAACTTGTTGGCGGCTACCCTCGATGACTGCCTCTCGTAACGTTGACTCGCTTGTTGTAGCAGTTGAACCCTTGGCTATGGCGTGAATCGCGGCTTGACCCCCAAAATGTTACACTCGGTTCGATGTTGGTGTTTTCTATCAGTATCTTATTCAGCCCCGATGCTTGAATTCCTGATAGGGTGTAACTCAGATTCGTTTATCCACGCAGCCCGCTCAAGCAGCATACAAGTCACAAAGTCGACGTATGAAGTTTTCCACTTTTATTCAGCACACATCAACAACTGCATACAATTCTCAATTCAACTCAACAACTTTCACTTTCCAATGTTACTTTCCAAGTCACTATCAACAACAATCTCTCAACAACAGTGCGGCACACAATTTTATAATCTCTCTCTCTTTTCCCGAAAAATTTCGAACCCAGTAGACTAAAATGACGCACTACAGCCAATCAATTAAAAGATCGTCATCACTGACTTACGTCATACATATTTCTTCTCCTTCCGCCATACTTCGATATTTATCCCGAAACTTCGATCGATAGTAAACAAGCGGGTCCAGAAAATTCTACAACGATATCGACCAACAAAAATTATCAACGTTATACAAAGCCTCTCCTAACAACAATGCAAATTCAAATCAAAGGTAAATAAACTCCATCATTGAATACTTTGCAAAACGAAACGATTAGATCTATCGTGCGCTCTTCCGACGTACTACCATTCGCGTTTCAACGTAACAGTCGTGCAACGCAACACACAACACAAACACAACACAATTGTTTAACTTCATATTACACAAGCATGAACATTTGTCTTTGACATAGGCTCATAAAATAAGGCTTAAATGAAATGGAGCAGATGAAGCTAAAATCATTATATTTTAATTTTTGAAGGAGCAGATGTAAGAGGTCATTCATTACACATTGCTCATGTAATTTATAGGAACTATTCATTTTGGCAACTGCGAGTTTCCACAACGCAAAAAAAAGAAAAGAAAAAGACCAAATTTGGAAACAACATTTAACAACTTGAGGGCATTTTAGATTGATAATTATAACAATTTGTTTGAAGTTCAGTGCAGAAATGTGGACTGTAAGTGGTTATGCATGATCAGGATGGACAAATATTTAAAAACAACAACTAAAGTTTGTTAGTATTTTTCACACCGTTTTCAATTATGAAAATAATCAACTAGTAGTTCTAACTTTATTTACCTTTATTATTTTGATTTGGAAAGAAATGTAACATCACGTTGAAGCCAGGGTCATGAAAGGTCATTGACAAAGCAGACATTTTCCAGTTATTTGGCAATTGTCATTTAGATCATATCTTAAACACCAAAAAGCGAGGATTGTTTCTACATGGGTGGATACTAGTTGAAAAGTTAGCGAGCTGCTCAAGGAAATTTAAGTACATTCTTTATTATTATTATTATTATTATTATTATTATTATTATTATTATTATTATTATTATTATTATTATTATTGTTGTTGTTGTTGTTGTTATTGTTGTTATTATTGTGAGTGAATAGCTGCTTACCATCTTAAAGAGTTGTTGAAATTAAATGATATAAATTAAACTGAAATAATAATATGAATTAAAATAGTCTGCAAAACTTTTTGTATTACTATGTTGCAGGTTCCCCTCAAAGACTTGGCACAGGCATCAAAAGTATTGGTACAAATGTTGATGGTCAGGGAGAAATATATGGCTGTGTCTCAGCAAGCCTTCCCCAAGGTCACGGCAAGGTTCCTCCAGAGTCTGGTGGAAGAACAGGAGTTCACCGCTGTGCAGGAGATAAATTCTAAAACCAGCCTTCAAGGTTAGACTGAAGATTTTCTTGGCGTATTTATTAAAATATTTTTGTTATTTATGTGGCCCATGGCATCTTGAAAGATCATTCACTGTATAGTTCGGAAAGACTTTATAAAATGTTTCTGAGACACTCCTATTAATTCCTTTGATGAATGGACATTTCCTGTTATTTCTTGTTTGTTTTTTGTTTTGACTTGGTGATGGTTCTTGCGTTATTCTTGTATATTAATGTTGTGTCATCTTTTTTGTATCAATGTGTAGTAAGTTACATATGTGTAGAAATAACAATACCTGTTGTAAAGAAGTGGCAATGCAACTATTCCACTGTTGAAGCATGCCGACTGTACAGTTTGTTACACACTCGCCTTTCTTGCATTTATTTTCTTTTAATACCAACTTCTGTTTCTTTGTATCTTTCTATTATCATTTTTATATATTTTTGATGGGTTATAAACACACACACACAAAAACAAATCTAGCTAGTAATATAAGTTATGTTCTATGTCTTTATGTGCTCATATTTGACTCGCATGCATAGCATTGTGAGTCAGTGTACTCATTCCCCCTTCACCCCCTCCAATTTTTTTTTCCAAGCTT
The DNA here is from genome assembly GCA_036898135.1 of Oncomelania hupensis. Classification (NCBI taxonomy): domain Eukaryota; kingdom Metazoa; phylum Mollusca; class Gastropoda; order Littorinimorpha; family Pomatiopsidae; genus Oncomelania; species Oncomelania hupensis. Next base: position 228,953 of record JBAHVR010000320.1, read on the forward strand.
TTGGCATATATGTCCTAAATAGTCCAAAAATGATATAGAAAAATAATGTTTGCCTGTCTGTCTGTCTGTCCACCGTGCAAAAACTGTAAAGTGGCAAAGTACTCAGAACCTCTGAAACCTATTTTCACTATCACAACCAAACTTGGTAAGATGGAGTATACCCATGAGACCTCATAAATGATCAGTGAATGAATGACTGCACTTCAGTGTCAAGGTCACAAAGTCATCAAATGTTAGTCAAAAAAATGAAAAAAGTTTTCACACAATTTCACTTTTTTTTCCTAGGTTATTAATATTGAACTTATGGTTCTTTGATACACGATAGCTATCAATTAAACGCTTGCGAAACATGGACCCTCGCAGCAGACCTACAATGAAGAATACAAAGCTTGGATTTGAGGTGCTACAGAAGACTTTTGAGCATTTCCTATACCCAGCACATTAACTACAACAGAAAAATGGAGGGCAACATTCAAGAATGGACTGGCTTGACACTAAGCTAAATCATTAGGGTTGATGAGGAAAGAAAAAGATGGAGTATTCTGGTTAAACGATCATCTGTTGTGCCGCAACAACTTTTGAGTTACAGGATAGGTTAGATAGGATCAATTAGACACACATACTATGCACATGTGGTCAGCCTCATTCTTAAGGTCAAGGTCACTGGAGGTGTCCAAAGTCGGTTTGTATAGGTGTGTTCCTTTGAAGTGAACTTAACCCTAAACTATGAGAGATATAAACTTGTTGTATTTGGAGATGATAGATTGATCTTTTATATTTGTTCCGTTTTTGCGTTGATCTTGAAGGTTAAGGTCATTTCAGGCCTTGCAAAAACATACAAAAATAGGTCATCGTACAGTGGAATGGCTGTTCATTTACCCCTAGTATGCAACAATATTGGGTTATTGAATCAGAAGTGCATGAGAGATCACGTGTCAGGATCATCCCAAGGTCAAGGTAACTAAAGTTCAAGGTCATCCAAAGGTCATCGATTTTTTTGGTTGCATAATGCAAATTTTGCTGTACTTTATTTGATAGTACATGAGTGTATTTGGAGCCGAAGGCCAATATCATCTCATGGTCATGAACATAGAAATATTAAAGTCGATATTATTTTGCATTTTAATGCCATCATTTAATTTTTTCTGAGCACATAATTCCATGTAAAATATTGCGAGTTCTATAAGGAGTCAGTGAGTCATATGGGCTTTGCCATTCTATTTGTGCGTTTAGTTTCGTTTGATGAATTATGTACACTTAAGCGGACGGTTACAGAAAGGCAATGAGTGAATTGCTGTATTTCTGGGTTATTTGTTGTGGAGTAGATAGTCAGAATTTCTGTAGTTTTATTTCATGTTCTGTCAATCTGTGTCATACATGTATGCTGGATGAAATACAAATTCATTAAACAAAACAAATAAATAAACTAACAAAAGCTGTATAGTACTTGTTTAGTCACAATGAACTATATATGTGAGCTTGGCATCTTTATTGTAAAAAAAAAATTGGTGCATTTGTTATGTAGTATCTATTTGTCTTGTAATACATATTTTGTTTGAACTGAGTTTTGTGGTGTCCTTGATGCATATAGCATTTTAAGTGTGTGTCAGGAATCCTTGTATTGTTCAGCTGTTTGTTTCTTCCTGTGTTTGTTCTTAGTAGTGTGTACGCTAATTAGTATTTAGAAAGTAATATAGCACAGTCTGTCCATTTTGTATACTAATGCTTTTTTTAAATGGGTGTTTGGTCTTTCAAACAGACGAAGATGGGTCGGTGTATTATAATGATCTGAGAGGTACGATGGAGTGGCTATGGTGTGTGTTTTGTGAAGAATTGCAGAGTGGGGGGAGAGGGGGGGGGAGTCACAATTTTGATTATGCTGCCTCTACACCAACCAGCTGCTTGAATATTGTCAGTACATATGTTATATTAGCCTGCTGTTTCTGAATTACAATTAGAATCCTGAAAATGTTGCTGTAGGCTGTCCTCATATCAAGACAGTTGTTTTGTCCATTTCTGATTCCTGAGGCTGCTTATTGAATTAAAGTTCTATTTGAACTGATTTAAGGTTTCAAAAATATTTTGCTAAATGATGATGATAATAATAATAATAATAATAATAATAATTATAATTATAATTATAATACAAACCTTTTAATACAGTACACTTCCAACAGTTTTTTGCCTGAAGACTGAAGTTCACAAAATTACATCCATAAACCGTTTACAAATTGTACATGAACAAGGCAATGTACTGACTAAGATCCAAGGTGCATTGCTTGGAGTTCAAAAAACATAACAGATCCTCCAAATGGGTTATAATTAATAGTACCAACTTATTTCCATTATTCTGTCCCAGTTTCAAAGCATGACGAATGAAAGGATAATTGTTGATAAAGAATGGAGGCTGAAGTGTGGAATCAAATTGAGGTTGATGGCAATGGAGGCTGCTTGCATGGCACATTCAGCCATGCACCATTACACCTAAGAAGAGAAATAAATGCAGACACTTTTTAAATAAAAAGAAAAATTAATGCAGACATTTAATAAATTTGGTTAGGAGGCAAATATGTCTTTGATTCTATTATTATAATCACACTTCTGTGTCCATATCAGCAGTTCTGAATGAAAAAATGAACAAATGGATTTGACACCCTGTGAATGTGTTGCAAGAATCACTAGTGTTATTAATTAAACCATGTTATTTCTATGTCCACAATACTCCACTGCCTCTGCATGGTTGTGACAGGTTGAAACAGAGCGGATGAAACAGATTTGATTAACGATTTTCTAAAATTAAAACTGAATTTCCATTTCAATGCAGCACTTTAATCCCTTTGTTACGGAGCATGGATTGTTTAAATGGTTTGGTTGTGGTTGGTGTTAAAAATGCGTGTGGACATGTTTGTATAGTCGGTGTAACTTGTACTGTTCTGATTTGTTCTCCGTTCTGTACAACTTTGTTGAAAATCGCACTGTTTATATAAATTGTGCGGTAGTAGGTTTCTTTTCTTCTATAGTTTGTCTTAAATTTCTTTGTGCGTGTGTAGATTTTGTATTATTAGATTTATTTGCACACAGGGTCTATTTGTCCATTTGAAATCTTACATAGCATTTTTTGTGGTATTGTATGTTAAAACAGTTGAGTGGATTTGGGCGGTTGACAGTGGGAGAAAAAAGGATTGAAGAAGATTTTATTTGGGATTTCTTTGTGAGCGAGAGTATTTGTCAAAGAAACACAACTGAAACTGATACACATTTTAAAGTTTGCATACAGAGTTAATGGGATGCAATGACAGGTAAAGGGGAGTGTAAATGCACCGTGAAAAAGAGCACATACATGTACAATACCAAAGTAGTATTTTATTTTCATATTTATCACAGAGAGAAAAACATGGAGACTTTGACTGACTTTGACCTTGTTTTATTAGGCCAGTGGTCCATACATTTCAGGTGGGGAGTTTACAATAGGAGCAGGGGGAGAGAGAGAGAGAGAGAGAGAGAGAGAGAGAGAGAGAGAGAGAGAGAGAGAGAGAAAGAGAGAGAGAGAGAGAGAGATTGGCATAAGATAAACAGTTTACAAAATTTTATTGCTGATCTTGGGGCTGGCAATGAGCATTGCTTGTGTACAGGAATTTGGTTGACACTTAAGGTTGTAAATTCAATGTTTGCTAGGGTCCAAGTGTCTCTGGAGAGCAGAATAATAAATCTTCCTTTTGTGTGTGTGGGAAAGATGATAAAAATTGGCTGCTGCTGTGAAGTGTTTGCTGCCAGCAAGTCGGGGTATTGAACCTGTTTGCAATATAGGTGTAGGCCACAGTGGTTTGCTTTTTCATCATTCGCTGTGGTTTCTGATAGAAATACGGTTGCATATCCATTTGAGCATAAACATTTGTCATTATGAATATGCATTTCAGCATAAATATTTGTCATTATGAACACTTGTTTTAGCATTAATGTTTGTCATTATGAATATCCGTTTGGGCAAAAATATTTGTCATGATGAATATTCATTTCAGCATAAATATTTGTCATTATGAATATTCACTTCAGCTGAAGTATTTTGTTACTGTAAATTGCAAATTTGAATATGAACAGGTCATGGACAAGTGGGCAAACAAAAAACTAAGGCATGAATTCATCTGGGGATTAGAGGTGTCTTCAATGTTTATTGAGCAGGCGGAATTGATTGATTGATTGATTCTTGCTTTAGGTCTAGCGGACTCCTCCGAGCCAAATCAGGACCGGACAACCCCCAATCCGCATAAAAGATCTGCCGAAACAACCCTAGTGGGAAAATTGAATGCCCTCCACCGGCCAGTCACTTTACAATAAAGACATCCCACGCGGGGGACGGCTGAGGGTTGACCTCAACTACGCGAACACCCCGGTTACAAAAACAAAATAGAATACAAACATCATTATAAATCATCAATGAAACACATACATATAAAATGCCTATAGTGCTAAATAGTACAATCATAGGAAGCCCTAGTGACCACCCGGCAGAAAGCGTCCAACACTCCCAAGCTGATCCAACAGACCTCATACACAAACAAGGAGTCTTGTCCAGGAAGAGTTTTCAAGAAAAAAGGTAGGTCATTGATCTAGCGAAGAAGAAGATAGTATAGCAGAGTGAAGGACAGAGCAGGAATAGGAAAGAGTAAATGAGGAAGACAGCGACAGTGGGAATTTAAAGCACTAAATTTCCATAAAGTGGGGATACTATTTATACTGAAAAACCCCGGCACTCCAACGGGGGTACTGTTGCCGCAGTGAATCTGTCTTGCCTATAAAGGAAAGACAGGTTTTCAACTGTGGCTTTCACTGTTCCCTTTATAGGTTTGAACAATCTACAGTGGCAAGATTGCTCATGACCCCAAGGGGTGAGGAGCAGGCGGAAGAATACATTTTAGAAATAGAGGGCAGGTTAAGTGGATGCTACGTTATTAAAAATGTATAAATTGCAGGAACATAATTATGCTCTACTATATCTTCCAGCTTGTGGAAGATACTTAACATGTTCTGATTAAGCAGTTTGAATTCAGTTTAGAAAACAAAACTAGAGTTTTTTTTTTTTTAAAATACAGTCAATATAAGCATTGATAATAACAGCCATATATAATTATTATGTCTGATGCATGTAGTACAGAAAACTTAAACCTGTTGTGAATATTTATACAAAATTTACACATGATTGTTATGTCAATCTTATTCATGTACTCTCACAGGCTTTCTTGGAGGATGAACATGCATGTACTTTCTATGAGCTGCGCTGCATGCTGACATATTTAACAAAATCTCTACTTGTAATCAATAATTACTTGATTGGTAATAATTAATACTGTTTCTTGCAGCACACAAATGATAGATTATCCAGACACATTTAGTTATTTCTAATTTTGATATTAAAATTGTTTGACATTGCATACGTGATTTACACTGGTTAGCATAGTGGAGTTTTACTACATGTATTTGAAAAAGATACATTTTCTAATCTAGATTCGCCGTTGTATCTAATTGTTCAAGAAATTACTTTTGAAATTAAAATTATATTTTATTGTAACTACATATAATCAGTGTTAATTACAAAGATTAGCTGGCAAATTGATGATAATTTTGTTTTAGAGTTTAATACAATAGTCAATACTATTGGATTGAAATTGGTAGCATGCATTTTTAAAGACATATATTAGTGTTCTTAGTTCAAAAATTATTATTAGATAGTTAGCGTCTGTTTAGTTTTTAATTTTAACAGTTTAGTTCTTAATTCAGATTTCAGTTGTTATTCAGAGTATCTTTTACAACTTGCATCTTTCTTTTTTTCCCAATTTCTGAACAGCCTGTTCCTACAAAGGTACTTTCAGACATGGCGTTTGTGCTGTTTTCTCTTTTACTTTTGTAAAAATTTTGTTTACTTATCACTTTTCCATATCTTATCGAGTGAATTTTTATGTTTATTTTATTGTTGTTATTTCTATAATATTGCCAGACTAGTTAAACAACAGAGAGGTTATCTTGAGTTGAAGTGATGAGTTTTGGTTTGTTTCAATTTTGTTTGCAGTTTTGAGTTTTTGTTTAAAGCTGTTTTCTCATAGTATTAATATACTCACTGTCTGATGCTAGTTTGTGTGTGGATGTTGAGAGTGGGCAAACAATATGCACCCCCAATAATATTAATCCATTTGGCTTGTGACTTTGCTTCCAAATGAACACATGGCTTTCTTGTGTATGCTGATTAGGCCTTCCTAAAATCATACATTATTAGGTTTGTCCAATAAAACTTTCGCACTGTGCAAATCTGTTTTAATTGTTGATGGCTGAACTATTGCTTCCCTTTGTGGGCATTGAGCGTGGCATGTTACTTGTGCCTTGCAGTTAGCATCATCATTTCATATATAAAATAATAAATCTAATAATAATAATAATAATAATAGTAATAATAATAATAATAATAATAATAATAATAATAATAATAGTAATGGTGATAAAATAATAATTATAATGAAAATAATAATAATAATAATAATAATGAAAATGATAATAGTGATGATGATGATAAAATAATGATGATGATGGTGATGATAAAATAATAATAATGATAATAATAATATGATGTATTTAGCACACATATCTCTCTGTCCATGGCGATTTATGGTTCCTTATTCAAATCATAATTTTATTCCAGTCATAATATCAAGCTAAGTCACAGTAAGCGGTCACAATTTTCAGCATCATGATCAGACAACAAGATCTACTAAATCTTTCTTACTTAAAACAGTTTCTTTCATAAGAATATCTCAATAACTAAAATAGTTCAAAATGCTATGAATGCTTTCTAAAGTTAAAAAAAAAATCTGTAGATTTTTTTGTGTAGGGTTCTTTTATCTGTGGTGCCCCAATGACCATTGAGTTACGGGATAGGATAGGATATGATCTTTCTGTGGGTTCTGTTACTACTGCCGAGGATTTGTGCTTCATTGGTGGCTGCTGTCCAGACTTCTGTGTGAAAAGTAAACTGTTTGAAGACCAAAGTTTCTGGCCTCTGCTCTGCGCTGTGATACAGTTTTTTTCTCACTAGGAACAAAGCAAAGAAATTAAACAAAACCCCTGGAAGTATGTTGTATTTATTTTATGTTGGCGAGTTTCCAAAATGGTATTTTCATGTGAAAATGTTTTAAATGATATTGTACAAATTAATATATTGTTTAGTAATTGTGTGTGGCATCTGCTAGATGTATAGCATTATTATTAGTATAGCATTATTATTGGCAAGTGTGAAGTGTATTTTTCATCTGATGGGTGAATGAAGTGGTACGTTAGTAATTGATGGACTCTCTATGAAACCTAATTAGCATAGAATTAATAGTATCTGGATAGCTGTCAGGTGGGTTTCAAATCTAATTGCTGATGAAAATTCTTATCTTTAATTTCTTATAGACATCCATGAAACATTGAAATAATAATTCCTCCTGTGGGGATACCGGGGGTTTCTGTATAAATAGTATCCCCACATTCTGGAAATTTAGTGCTTTAAATTCCCACTTTCGCTGCCTTTCTCCTTTGTTCTTTCTCATTCCTACTCTGTTCTATCAATCTACTTCGCTGGACCAGTCACCTATCTTTTTTCTTGAAAACTCTTCCAAAAACTCCTCATTTGTGTTTGAGGTCTGTTGGGTCAGCTTGGGGATATTGGACGTTTTCTGCCAAATGGTCACTTGGGCTTTCTATGATATTATTATTTAGCAATGTAGGCATTTTATACATGTGTTTTGTTGATATTTTATTATGAAGGTTATATTCTGTTTTGCTTTTGTAAACGGGGTTTCGATAAATTAAAGTATCACCTCCGCGCCCCCCTTCGTGGGATGTCTCTATTGTAAAATGACCAGCTGGTGGAGTGCCTTCAGTGTTACCGCTAGGGTTGTTTCAGCATATTTTTTATATGGATCAGGGGCAAGTCCTCTTTCAACCAAATTGTGGTCCTGATTTCGTGGTCCTGGTTCGGCTCTTTGCAGTCAGCTTGACCCTATAAACAATGAATAACTAACTTTAAATAATAATAAGGGTTTTTATATAGCGCTTTTTTCTAATGACATCAGTTCAAACCGCAGCTCTCACGTATTTACACTTAGGGCTAACATTGAAATACATCGAAAATGAAGTGAACCAGAAATTAGACACTAATAAACAAAGACATAATATGAACATGAAAAATAATATTTTCAAGTAAAATATAAAATATAAATGGTATACTAATTATATTGAGTAGCTATCTTTGAATTGATTACTCAAGACAACATTCACATGGTGTTAATGCAACCTATACATAAAAAGCACCAACATTCTTCCCATTTCACTCTTCAGAACAAGTGTGTGAAATGTAAATGTCAGCTCTGTTACCCAGAGTTCTGGTTATGCTTATTGTGCAATCAGCTTACAATTCATTTTCCAATTGCTATTTTCTTTTCAAATTTGATTTGATTTTGGGGGTGGTGGTGGTAGAATTATGTGGAAAACCGGTCAAAAAATAGGGAGGGAAGAATAATGCTTATTGTTCAAACTTGATTATCCAGGATGAGTGATGAATTACTGTGGTAGATTGAATGCTGTAGTGTATTGGACAGGTTGTGCATACATGTGAATGTGTGCGGGCGTGGATGTGGTTTTGAACGTTTGGGAATATTCTCTTTCAAATATAATAAAAAGGTAATTTTTGTAATATTAGGTTATTGATAAATACATCTTGCTATTTTATTTGGGTGGGTGTGTGTGTGAGTGTGGTGTAGGGAGGGAGGGTTGCACACAGAAGAAAATGAAATAGATTTTTAAAAATATATTCCATTGAATGTAGTGATTTGAAAAGATGTGTGAGTACTTTGTAAATTTCCATTTTTTTCTCCACTTATTGATGTGTTATTTTATTCTGAAAGCTGCAATGTAGTGAGTGTGTGTGATTAGTAGTTGTGTTTGTCTCTCTCAGTAGCAGCGATATGTATCCAGCTCATATATAATACATAATATTAGAGTACCAATAAAGAAATAAATGTCAATGAGTGCTTCAACCTACTAGCGCTATTGTGCAAATTGTACTTGACGAAACCAAAGGTGTCAAAGGGCTGATATAATATTAGGAACAATGATGAATAATTCACCAGACACACAGTATTGTAAGGATTATTGTATTTGTTAGGAACCACCTTTCCTATGTCATTATGATGGTAAAATAAATAAATAAATAAAAGTAAATTATGTTATCGCTCACTTAAACCATTTCATTGTGTGTTGAGAAAAGCAATTGCGAATTGTTGATAGAATTAGAAAGCATAGAATTCAATCATTGACTCAATAGAAAGAAGAAAGAAAATATTTTGGAATGAATTACTTGTTAAGAACCTTAGCAAAAGCTAACAGAAATTTAAAACACAAAACACATTAAAACATAATGGTATTGTTTATTTATTATTTTTTTAATTGTTTTTTTTACAATTATTATAATTTAGTACTGTTAAAATATGTTTATAAAAGTTGGAAACTTCACCACACCTTCACAAACAAAAAACAAAATAAAATCCATTGTCTTATTATTTTTTAGGAAACCATAGATTTAGAACATTGTAATATTTTACAGCTGTTCGTAGCAGCTAAAAGAAAAGAATAAAAAGGAATGCTAAGAAGAAAGAATGGGCATCATGTTTAATAGGAGAAGATTGGTTTCCATGGAAATGTGTGGTTAAGCTGCGGAAGAATGCCATTGTTTTCCCGATTACCCTGGGTATGCTGACTGAAACGTAATTCTCTTCCTTTCCCTGGTCTGTTGTGTGCAACCCATCTTTGCAACCAAGATTCAATTGACTTGACTAATTGTAGTAGTTGTAGTGGTATTATTTGCTAAGTTATGTAATGGACTTGAGGTGTGCTAACAGGGATAATAACAAAACATCAAGTAGTTTTTGTTTGGGGGCTTTCAGTAGTTTGTCAACATATTGGCTAAATAAGAGAGATTTTTATGAATAATAGTAGCTAAGTTCTGTAATGGAGTTGGAGTATGTTAACGGGGTAATAAAAAAACGACAACATGAAGTTTGGGCTTTCAGCACACTTGTCAACTTGTAGCTTGAATAAGAGAGATTTTAACTATTATGGCGACAAGAATGTTTGGCTTTGAAGTTTTACTTTATGCAGAAAATGGTGTATGGAAGTAGGGCTTATTAATGGGAGTGTGGAGGTGGATTTGGTATAAGCAGGCAGTGGGAATATATATTTAATAGGTTGTCAGGTATAGTTCCTCAAAAGGAAATAATATTCTGAGGCATATTTTGTTACTGTTAATAGATTGGAAATGAACTTCCCATCACATATTGTTGACTTAGTTTGGTTGCTGATTTAGTTCTTTTTTTCTTCTTAAAAAAAAAGTGGTCATTAGATTTTGTGTACAGATTCTTCTTGCACTTGTTTGACTCTCCTATTGACAGGATAATTAAGAATAAATGGTTGGGGGTGGACAGAGAGGGAGCAGGAAAATTTAATAATGCTCACTTAATTATAGAGGGAGAGTAAGAGCATTTTCAGGTCATTGATTATGGCTGAACATCTTGCTCTAGGTTATGATGATTGCAGCTTACGCAGAATGTATGGGAAGTCTTATAATTTTACAGTGAGGAAAAACGAATGGCAAATAGTGCAAGGCGGTACATATCTATGAAGTGTATCATTTTGCTTTAGTAAAATATTTATGTCAAATATACGTACTATAGATATAGAATGATTATAATTTTACATTGTGGACACAAGATGTTAGATTCTGTATTTCTAAAAGTTCAAATTCATAGTTCATATGAAATGTTTAATTTCTATGAAAAGAATACAAAGCCTTGTAATTTTTCATATCAGGTGATATTAGGCATTGCAAGTTATATCATTTTCCATTGACATGAAAGCCGATGGGAATGCTAGATACTGAATGATAAATATAACATGTTAACAGTTCAAGAAAGTGCATTGTGTGATTAAGTGTAGTCGTGGCAGTAGATTCTTCACACACATATGTTAGTTTTTAGTATTTGAAAACACTGTATACATGTATTGTAATTTCACTAAGCTTGCGTTCTTGAAGATTGGGGTCGTTGGTTTGAGGGTGTAAAGGTAGGGAGAGTTTAAATTATATAGCTCCCAGAAAATCATGTCAAGTTAATAATATTCCTGTGTGTTATTATTTAAAATTTCATTTCTTCTGTCTTTCATAAATGTTTTTAAAATTAGGTAATACTTAGTTTTGTATAGGTTTAATTTGTCCGAGTGTATATTTATTAAGAAGGCATATAGATTGTGTAAATGTAAAAATAATTAACATTTATAGAGAAAAAAAATTGTCATTTAATTTAAATTTAAGAGGATTAATTAAGTATTTATTTAATCATTTGTTGTTAGATGAGAGGTTTTTTGACAAAAAGATTTCAATTTCCACTCAAATTACATTGATCAGCTCTTTATAATACATTATGAATTTGTTAGCAGCCTTTGCCATTGTAATAAAAAAAAGAAAAAGAAAAAAAAAGAGATTACTCTTATATAGCGCAGTTACAAGCTCACCGAGCTCTTCAAAGCGCTAGCCACTACTATCCAGCAATCACAAAATAGTTTGCTGAAGTCAGGATTCGAACCCAATTCGTCCAAGATGCACATACACAAGTCGTGTGCTCTGACAACTGAATAATGAATGAATTGTATTTTTGGTGGAGAAAGCGAGTACCATTGAGCCAGCAACATTTGGGTATTTCAGTAACTTTAAAAAGATACTGATTAGATCCAAGGGAAGTTAGAAATAACAAAAGAACTGTTACTTTCTGAAATGGTTGCAAGGAATATTGTAGTTTTAACATTTGAAAAGGTATTGTTGTTTAACTCTTGAAAAACTGAATTACTACACTGAATGAGTACTAGTTATTACGTAATGTTTCAAAACGATTTGGACGAGAGTTCCACATTTGTTTTACAGATTCACAGTTTAAGCACAGAATTGGTTTTGCTGTGCAAATGAGAGATTGTATGTTATTGTATATATTGGTCATCGTCTTCATAGCATAAATAAGAAATGGTGTTGAAATGTTGAAGTGCTGACATTGAGGTTTATTATTGGCAGAGCACCCAATCCACCCCCCACGCATGAAAGGTGACCCGTTCTGTGTCGACTACCCAGAGGCTGTGGCCTGTGTGCTTAAGTTTGAGGATGGTGTCATGCACGTTTACAAATCACAGCAGGATGCGGACAAGGGCATCCAACTGGACTGGGTGTACCCGGATGCTACCAGCTTTCTGAAGGACCACTCTGTCATGCAGGCCTTCATTGCTGACGGACCCCTGTGAGCATCCTGGCACTTGTATCTCTATCATTGTAATAATCAATAAGTAATAAAGTTGATGATGATGATGATGACGACGATAATAATGACTTTTTAATCTCTATTCAAGATATTCAGAATTCAGGGCAGGGCAAAGTACCACTGAACAGATTTTTAACCTCAGAATAATCTGCGAGAAATACCTACAGCACCACATCTATATCATGTGTTCGTAGACTTCAAAAAGGTGTTTGACCGAGTCTGGCATGCAGCTCGGTGGGTAATCATGAGAGTGTACAACATCAGCCCTAAAATTATTGAAGTCATCAAAAGCATGTATGGCAGGGCTACCAGTGCAGTCCACAACAGCGCCACCGGAAACTGGTTCAGAACAACAATCGGTGTGCGTCAGGGATGCCTACTCTCTCCAACACTCAACATCTTCCTAGAGCGCATCATGTCAGATGCCCTTGCAGATCACGAAGGCACAGTCAGCATAGGGGAAGAGCAATCTCTGACATTGATGGATTGGCTGGAGAGGAACAAAAACTTGGAACAGCTGATACAGAGGCTTGACACCACCTCCAGAGCCTATGGAATGGAAATAAGTGCAGAGAAGACCAAAATGATGACCAACAACACCAATGGCATCAACACGGACATCAAAGTCCAAGGCCAATCCCTCAACACAGTGTATAGTTTCAAATATTTAGGAGCCATTGTATCAGACAATGGGTCCCGACAGGAAGTCCTCTCCAGGATCTCACACACAACTGCTGCCCTGGTGAGGTTGAAGCCAATTTGGAAAGACAGTACCATCAGTCTACATTCCAAGGTAAGACTGCTGCACTCCCTTGTCATCTCCATTTTCCTATATGCTTGCGAAACATGGACCCTCACAGCAGATCTCCAACGAAGAATACAAAGCATGGAGATGAGGTGCTACAGAAGACTTCTTGGCATTTCCTATACCCAGCATATCATTAACGACGAAGTCCAACAGACCATCACACAAGCCATTGGAGAACACAATGACCTGCTCACAGTGGTGAAAAAACTGATACTCCGATGGTATGGCCACGTCACCAGATCATCAGGTCTTGCAAAGACCATCCTGCAAAGCACAGTGCAAGGAGGTAGAAGAAGAGGAAGACCGAAAAAGAGGTGGGAGGACAACATTTGAGAATGGACTGGTTTGACACTAAGCAAAACAGTCAGGGTTGCTGAGGACCGGGAAAGATGGAGTAAGCTGGTTAAACGATCATCTGTGGTGCCCCTATGACCTCCGAGTTATGGGATAGGATAGGATAGGATCAAGATATTATTTGTGTTAAATGTCTAAATAGTATTTGGGTTCAAAAGTAATTTAGTCATTTTAGTTAAAGATCATTGTAGATTATTTACCACCTATTCTGTGGGATAAAATTGGATCAATGCTGCTTTATAATGAGATCACTCATTAAAATGATCTATTGTGAAATGCATCACTTATTTAAATATATTAGGCTCATTTAAATTTCATACAGACCAAGTGTTGATTTAAAAAATACACTTCAATATATATTTGGGCTTACTGTCTTGCTTTCATTGCCCTTGTTACATTTTATATATGATTTCAGGAAGTCATTCTGCTATCGACGCTTGAGTTACTTGTCATCCAAGTTCCAGCTGCACGTTCTGCTAAATGAACTAAAAGAATCCGCTGAGCAGAAAGAAATCCCTCATAGAGATTTCTACAACATCCGCAAGGTTACTTTCTTTTTCTCTTTAGTGTATTTCTATTAGTACGGAACAATAAAGGTGCCAGGAATCTAACCAAAACACTTTCAGCAAGAAGTATGTCTTTGAATTTACCATTGATCATCATGTTTAGCAGACATGCAGGCAGTGAATTCCACAGAGAGGGTGCTGCAAAACTAACTACAAGCAAGCTCACCAGTTGATTTCAGATATTTGTTTAGGAAGTTGTTCTTTTAATGCTTTCTTTCTGTCTTTCTTTCAGTCGCTTTAATTTCTTCTTTCTTTTTATTTCAGTCTGTCTGTCTTTGAATTGAATCATTTGCATGGATTTCATTTTCCGTACCATTGATGTTTGTGCTAAGTGACTTGTTCCGTCTGGTAGCAGAAGTGGTGATGATACCTCCACAAAAACAAAACTGAAAATAAGTGCATCTTGCAGTACGGAGAATTGCACAGAGCAGTTTTTATATTTATGAAACTTTTAGAGAACTTGCCTAACTTCTAACTTAACAGATGCTGGAACAGAATGGCCAAAGACCTATTGCGTATCTTGCTCTTCCGGCTTGTTTACCCTGATGCTCCCTAGTTGAGCATGTTGTCTGAAGGTGCAAACTGGGTGGTTCAAATGAGCCGCTCATCAGACTATCAAGTCTGTATTTGAAACAGTTCACACTTGCTGCGTTTTCTACAGCATCAGGCAAGCTACTTCAGCTATTGACAACCCTACTTCTAAAAATAAGTGTTTTCTTAATTTCTGATAACGCAGGGTGGTAAAAATGTGAACTTTGGTGAGAATTCCCCTAACTTTGCCCATTGTGCTTGCGTGTTGTTCCAAATACTGTCAGAATGTGACAGCTGTGGTCATGAAAATTGTGGTTTTTGTTTGCCTCAGGTTGACACCCATGTGCACGCATCGTCCTGCATGAACCAGAAACACTTGCTGCGCTTCATCAAAAAGATGATGAAAACTTGCAAAGACGACAAAGTCTGCAAAACCAAAGAGGGCAAGGAGATGACACTACAAGAGGTGACAATTTTATGATATTAATAATGACAGTGCTTCATTAATAATAATAACAATAATAATAATAATAATAATAATAATAATAATAATGAATAAATAAAACAAAAATAAAAATAATCATGATAATAGTTATCAAAATCATCACCACCATCATCATTGACACATTGATAGTTTACTTGCATCTCTTCTAAAAATGCACCGCTACATAAGAGCGATTAAAAAAGGTAAAAGGTAAAGGTAGTCCCATAGCCTTGTGGCCATAGGGGAGCGTGATGTTTGAGATCACACTTATCTTGGGCCAGCGTAATGAGGGTGATGCCCATCTCTCTCTCTCTCGCTGCTTTACCTTCCCCACCCTTAAGAGAGTAGGTACTCAGTCACAGTTGAGTCGACAGGGGGCGTTGTTATTTGTCGCTTCACGTTTTGCGATCACCCATCCAAGTGCTAAGCCCACTGGACGGTGCTTAACTAGCGACACAATAGCGAGTGCTCCCACCACTGCGCTATCTGACACCCCATAAGAGCGATAAAATTATAAATAAAAATAATCATTAATAAATATGGTGGTTTGAGATAATTATCTTTGTTGTTGAGACAGCAGAACTTTATAAATGATCAGGATTCAGTTTTCAGTATTTTGTGTTTTGAGTTAAGCACACCACTTTCTCTTTCTTATGTATTGGTAATTCAGATTTTGAACTCCATTGCATGCATTATTGTTTGCACAAAAACTAAGTGACCATGAGATAAAAAAAACTAAAATATGATATAAATCACTGCTTTATCGTTCTTGCATCACCTTAGACAAGCCACTCACCCACCCAAAAATAAGATAATGTATATATATACTTGTTGCCCTCTAGTGGTATTGCAAATATAGTTCATAACAGTAAAATTGAGTATGTGATTTTTACTCTCATGGTTGTAGCGATGATTTCTATGGGTATTGTTCATATTGTGATTGTAATCCACTGAAAATGCATCACACACTGCCAACAATATTAGACGTTTATAGAGAAAAATAAAGATGGAAAGTCATGAGTGTCTGAAAACAGATTGCATCAGGAACAATTCTTATAGGGTCTCTGACTGGTCAGAAACAGTTTTTGTGGGTTCAAGAGTGTATAGCCAGACTATAGTCTAAACGTCTACACCTTTTCTTTAGAACCGCACTCGTGTCAGCATAGTTCCCAAGTAAAGTTCATGATTCCGGAGATTGCTGAGTGCAAGTGAAAATACAACGGAGAAACATGAGAATCAACTCTTTATGTCACAACTCCTGAAATTGACATAAATGGATCCATTGCCTTTTGAATAGCTGTCAGTGCATGGTTTTGTGACAAGATGAAATTACACACACAGACAGCGCACATTCCACCCATCTTGTTTTCCTTCTTTGTGTCACAAACAGGAAAGCCAGTTTTACTGTTTGACTTCAGTTCATTTTTCACCACAGGCGCTCACATTTGGACTTCGGTTATGGCATTATAGACACCGTAGTCGGCTGTTATGACTGTAAAAATACTGTCACTGACACGGTACCACAAACGTGACTAACAATTAAATTTGCGTAAAAAATATAGATGAAACCCACTTTAAAGCTAACTTTAGCGCAGTAGCTAAAACACGTTAATACAATAGCCTAAACAAAATACAGGCATTGGGTGTGAGTTGTGGACCTTGTTCCTACTGCACTGGGGGCATTCCTTTTTTAGTTATTGCATGATGTATGGCACCTTTTGGTGTTTTCACATCTGATATTGTGACTACTACTTTGTAGAATAGTCATGTAATGTTTTGCGGATTTGGTGTCCATTGTACAAGTTCTCGCATTTCTTCCACTTTGCCTTTTGGCCATTTCTGGTCAATGTTGGGTAGCCTGGAGATGGAGGCGCCTGACTACAGCAGATAAACCTTGCAGATGCCGGCATTCTGTTTCTACACTGAAGTTGTGGAAGCTAGGGCTTTCCTTGACCCAGTCTGGAGTTATTTCATTTTGTGTCTATGATTTGGAATCCACAGTCACATTTACACCTGTCATTTATTTTGGGATTCCACACAATACTTTATTGGATGAAATGTTGGTCCAAGGTAGCTTGATTTTAAGTTTGAGTGCAGATCCTGTGCTGAAAGCCACTCAAGTTCAAGAAAGTTCTTCCAAACTCTGCTGGTTCTATTTGCTGACAAAAGGCTTACCTTTATTTTTCGAAGGCGAGCGATTGGTGCATGTTGTGGCATCCAAGTGCTAACAGGTCCATTCTGTCATAATGTTCTTGCTTTTTGTGTCTCAGACAGTATGACATCAAACTTTACTTTTCATGTTCATGATCATTGTTCTCACATTGTCACAGATGACCATAGCGGGACATCTACTTTAAACACAAAAGCATGAGATGTTTGAAGCATTTCTCACGTCACACTGATCCAATCTGACCAAAAGGCCCCCAAACCAGTTACCCTCAAACTGGAATACTGTAGAGACCTTGTTGATCATCCTATGCAAAGACAGGGATGATCCTTGTTCCCCAGTTGAATCTGCGATCCGTTGTGTCTCCTTTGTATAAATCATGAATTGTCCTCTGATTGATTGCACTTCCTTGATTTGTTTAGGTGGTTGCAAGATTTCAGGAAGATGGTAAAAGGGTACGTAACTCCACGCATCATGACTTGATGCGTTAACTCTTTGAAGACGCAAGTTTTTAGCCGCTGCTCTATGCTGTGGCGCAGAGTTTTTGGTTATTAGAAAAAAAGAAATAAAATAAAAAATCTCAAATTATGTAGTAAAACCGTTTGTATTTATATTAGTGATTCCCAAATTTTATTTTACCCAAGAAGGCACTGCAAGTGAATGATTTTACAAGCATTTTTTTCCGTCTCGACTATGAGTGAATGATCTTACAAGCATTTTTGTCTTGACTATGATGCTCAAATCAAAATATGGTGTGGAAAATTGCGTTGTTGTTATTAAATGAACCTGTTGCAGCGTGGGTTACTTTGCCATCATTGTACATATACATCCACTGTAATCTGTGACTCTCTGATACAGTTTGAGTTCAGATACATTTTGATTAGATGATCACAGTAATACGTAACCTGTACCCAAAATAATCATTTTGCTTTAGCAAAGTGAGAATGCTTCAAGATTCAAGATATATTTATTGTCTTCATAAATCACAAGGAAATGTAGTTTTGATTGACGCAAGGTATTTCATTATGTAGTTTTGATTGACACAAAGTATTTCATTATGTAGTTTTGATTGACACAAAGTATTTCATTATCTAGTTTTACTTTTGAAACGGATTCACAAGGGCAATTTTGTGCACTAAAAGCAAAGATTTCACAAAATTGCCTCCCTTCTTGTAAGTGTGAAAGCATGAGCAGGTGATTCAGCACTGACACAGCATCAATGGAATTCCCCTTGTGACTGACATGTCTTCAAAGAGTTAAAGCCAAGTTTTCTATTTTGTGTTCCCTTTTTTTCTTTAACAGTGTTAGTACAACAGGTTCTTTGTGCAGAATGTGACATTTCTTAATGCTTGTGTTATGAACTATATATGTGCATGGCAACCTTTTTATAAATTTTTTTATTGACTCACATGCATAGCAATGTGAATCTATGTACTCACACACACACACACACACACACACACACACACACACACACACACACACACACACAAACACACAGAATCAAGATTTTTCCACATCGGTGCAAGATGAGTTCTAAATAGTCCCAAAATTGCATTTTAAAAATGTCC
Source organism: Oncomelania hupensis (assembly GCA_036898135.1). Lineage (NCBI taxonomy): Eukaryota > Metazoa > Mollusca > Gastropoda > Littorinimorpha > Pomatiopsidae > Oncomelania > Oncomelania hupensis. The sequence goes on from JBAHVR010000320.1 coordinate 247,817, forward strand.
ATCCGTCGGTCGGTCTGTTCGGTGTCTGCCAGTGCAAACACTTTACAGTGGCTAAGTACTCGGAACCTATTTCAACTATCACAACCAAACTTGGTAAGATGGTGTATACCCATGAGACCTTGAAAATGTTCAGTGAATGAATGACTTCACTTCAAGGTCAAGGTCACAGGGTCAACAAATGTTAGTCAAAAATGACTTTTTCACAAAATTTCACTTTTTAGGTTATTAATATTGAACTTATAATTCTTTGATGCATGATAAATATCAATGAGACACACATAGAATACAAATTTGGTCAATCACTCCAAGGTCAAGGTCACCGGAGCTGTCCAAAGTTGGTTAGTAATAGGTACTTTGAAGGTAACTATGAGAGATTTAAAGTCGAATCTTGTTATATTAGAGATAATAGATTGATTTTTCCTATTTGTTCTGTTTTTGCGTTGATCTTGAAGGCCAAGGTCATTTTAGGCATTGCAAGATGATCAGACATATGCATGAGAGGTCAAGTGAGGGTCAATGTCATCTCAAGGTTAAGGTCTCTGAAGGTCAAAGTCGTCCCATTGTCACCGTTTTTTGTGGGCATAATACACATTTTGCTGTACTTTATTTGATAGTACAGGAGTGTATTTAGAGCTGGAGGTCAAGATCATCTCAAGATCAAAGGCAAAGAAAGATCTAAGGCTGTATTAATTTGCATTTTAATGCCATCATTTCATTTTGGTTTTTTCTGGGCACTCATTTTCATGTTAAATATTGCAAGTTCCATTAGGAGCATGTGAGTCATAGGCCTTTGCCCTTCTAGTTATTGTGAATGCTTTCAGTTGTAACTGCAATTGCTCATTTATTTTCTGTACATTGATCCTCACTTTCGACTCAAGCCTAATTAGCGAGCACAGTGTGATAGCCGTAATATAGACCTTTTCCCATGATCAGCGATGGCAACAACAGTAGGAAATGACTAAATAAAACAGAATGGTTGTATTAGATGAGTACAAGCTTCGAAAGGTTCAAATCATTAATATGGAAATGCTCAAATGATCCGTAGCATCAAAATTAGCTTATAGAATGTACAATTGATTTAACCTATGAATCAGAAAGTTTGCTATGAAAACATCTGCACTGCATGTACCTTGCTCGTGAATATCCAGAAATCACTTTTAAGGCAACACAGCACTGATGGCGAAGAAAAGCTGTTACACAGTATTCTACAAACCAGTACAAGCGCTCACTGTATGCATAAACATTGTTTATACAAAGTTTAACCAGCTTTGGGAAATGTAAGCTCCGAAGAGTGTGTTTGAGGGGTGTTAAGGGTGGAGCAAGCAGTGAGTGAGGGAAGAGACAGAGAGAGGTGGATGATGGTATTGACAGACATGCATACTGTTATGGTATAGCTGTATTTATCACGGAAAATCAATAAAATAAGCAGAACGTTCAGAAAATATGGATTCTATTTACCTGTCCCAGTCAGTAAATTTCCCTCAATAATAAAAAGCGAAAGTCGCTGATTTTGCATGTCAGAGCACAGACAGCACATTTCCCTCCTGGTTTTCCGAGGAGTGGTTCCTCACAAAGTCTTTGTGGAAGTTAATATGAGTTAGTGCGCATGCGCATGTGCAAAATGTGTTCTCGGAACTTGCAGAGCAGGCCTACTAGTGGCGAAGATGGTGGCTACCAAACGGCATGTTCCTGTGGAAGACGCGACAGAGAACGAACACCTCCAAAAGCAATGTAGAAAAACAAGCGAAGGATTCAAAGGTTTAAACAGGACAGAAAAGTGGCCACATCTTGTGGTGGGCAGCCAAGGGGAAACCTTTTGTTTTTGCACCACATGTGAAGCTCCTTTTATTGCCAGGAGATGTTTTTCGAGGGAGCTGGAAAGAAAAAGGATCACAGAGATGTGATGAGAGCCTTCAAAAACAACAGTAACCGAAGAAGACATTTCAGCATGTACATAGTGTAGAAACAACATACTTTTCTTATGTATCAATGTCCCAGAAAATCGTGGCCTATTCCTGAAAAAAACATTGTGGTCCTGAAATCACTTTTGGAGGTAGGGATATGTCTATACTGATGCTAACTTTTTTCATGCACTACTCCACGCTGGCAGCATGATCGGGGCGAGATCAAAAGTTGTAACGGTTGAGTTTTGCTTGATTTGTTTTGCAGATTGTGCCATCATTA